>CAEGAF010037864.1:0-23428 GCA_903067075.1 Micropoecilia bifurca | reverse complement strand
CCCCCCCCCCCCCCCCCCCCCCCCCCCCCCCCCCCCCCCCCCCCCCCCCCCCCCCCCCCCCCCCCCCCCCCCCTGCTCTGTGAGGCAGAAGTTTGGAAACTGCAACATGGTGCTGGATCCACCCAGGCGTTTTCCAAGGCTCAATGGTTGCCATGGAGAAATCTCAAACATGTATGAAAGAATCAAAGCAAACCCCCAGGTATTTATTTTATGAGAGAATTATGTTTTAACATGATGTAAAGCTTAATTAAATCGACTTTACATTCTACTGCCCCTTTTAAAGGGCTATGCCGCTGAGGCCACCAGGAGGCGCCACTCTTAGTCATAAACTAATTGGTATACTCAACACAAAAACCAAACACCGGCTTCTTTACAAAGTTTTTATTCAAAATGTGCAACAAAACCACAATGTTTCACAGTTAATATCGGGACAGTCTTTACAAAAGTACAGTCTATAGTGTTCCTCATTTTGAGGCAACATGAAAAAACAACACATGTTGCTTTAATGAACATTTGTCAGCGCTACAATAAGTAGCTGGAATGGAGCTAAGTGCATTGCACTTTTGTAATAGGATAAAGGAAAAGCCGACATTGTAGTTTTATCAGACCAACTTCCTTCTTAATGCTTAAAATAATGCGTTAGACACATTTCATAAGAAATAAAATTTCTCTTAAGGAAATGTTCACTTTGGTTTCACTATTTCCGGGATGAGAACTCCAGCGTGGGCTCAGTTTGAAGGCACCAATAGAGGTTTGGCAGTCTAGAAGGACATGTTGCTGGTCCTGTAGTTCTGGATGAGTCCAATCAGTTCCAGCATGTCTGAGACGTGGGGGTTGGCATTCAGGACCTGCTCCACCATGCTCTGAGGGAAGAGCGTGCTCAGCTGGCTCCGCAGGTCGTTCCTCTGCTCACTGGACACACCTCTGCTCTGGCTGATGGGGGCGCTGGCCTGCTGCCCCCAGGGGTCCCGGGGCAGGCTGTGGCTATGCTGGTACTGCATGTCTGAGAAATGAGAAGTCTGCTCCCCGCTGTGTGCAGGCACAGCGGGGCAGGAGCTCCACACCGCCTGGCGCTGCTGGTGATGGTTGGCCGCGTTCTGGTGGCCACACCTGCACCGGCTGTACATGTGACTCTCACAGGGCATAGAGCCGTTTTGGGGAAGGTAGTAAGTGTGTCCATTGGGTGAAAGCCTCAGGCTGTTCCGGGCGCACGAGCCGGACGTCTGGTAGCTGCCTCTGCCGCTGCTGTAGCTGGTCAGAGGGGGCTCTAGGCTGTACGGCATGTCCTGGAGGCTGAGCCTGGACATGGAGCTACCCATGGAGCTGAAGGCCTCGTCTGCATCGGAGCTTGAGTACTGGTAAAAAAGAGGACTCTTGTTTAGCTGACTTCTCAGGTTGTTGCTCTCCCTGTAACAGATGGAGGGATCGCTGTGAGTCAGGTCATCTCTGCTTCCGTAGGGAGGGGTGGGTGGAGTGTATCTGTGTTCAGGTTGATGTGCCAGAGCCCTCAGTTCATCTGCTACAGCCAGCTGTGACTGGTTCACCCTCTCTGGATGGTAGAACTTGCACTTTATCCCATAAGTACATTTCTTTCCTGGAAAACCAAACAAACAGGGAAATCTATTCATTTTGAGTTACATTGAGAAAATGCACAGCATGTCACCGTCGCTATTGTCTCTGATAAACAAAAAAAATCTCAAACTCGTCCTCATCCTTCAGTTCCAGAGTTCTAGTACTCAGAATTTTTCAGACACTTTAAGCCAAAGTTAGTTGTTTTCCAGTTACAAGTTTGAACATCAAAACAACTCCATTATTAGCGTTACAAGCTAATAATCCATTTTAGATTTTCAAGGACAACAGCACCATGTTCACTGAAGGACTGTATGAAAAAATAAATGAATTCCTGACTATCAACAGTGCAAATAAATAGTTTTTGACTGTTTTCTGTGCACAACAGCCATATTGGATTTTGAGTTCAGAGTTTTTTAACCCCTATTTGTCCCACTTGGAATTCCAACCCCTGAAGGGGCTATAGACCTTTTTGTTAATTGTATAAAAATTTCAACTTTTAAATAACAAGGACATTTTCTGTTAGATTACAAAGTACGTTTTTCTTTTTCGTTTTGTTTTTATGTTCATTGCACAAATCAAAAAGGCTTATGTTTTCTAACGGTTCTTTTTCAAATTGTCCAAATGGTGTACTTAAAAATATGTTTCTTAAATGAGGCATTTGCTAAAAAGCTAGAAAATGTTTTCTATTTACTATGAAGACCCTTTAGGTTTAGCCTCAATATTTTTGATTTTTAGTTTGGAGGAGCACATCTCCACAACCTTAATATTTGATGGTATGATCTGTTAGGCAGAGAAAAAAGTATGAGCTTTTTTTGCCCACTTGGTAGTACTTATGTCTACTTAGAATCAGTGGTGGGAAGTAACGAAGTACAAGTACTTCGTTACTGTACTTAAGTACAATTTTCGTGTATCTGTACTTTACTTAAGTAGATTTAATAATGGATACTTTCTACTTTTACTCCACTACATTTTACAGTAAGTATCTGTACTTTCTATTTCACTACATTTCTACAAAACTGTCGCGTTACTAGTTACATCCAAGTCGCATTGAACTTATTTGTCCCTTAAAATGTGAAGTTCGGGAATTTAAGGTGGCGCCGTAAAGTCCAAGCAATAACGTCACGTGTTTGTTGTCACCCATCCCTCCCACCCATTTTTGAGTACTTTCTCCACCACTGCTTAGAATAAACTCCTTCTGCATGTTAACAGATGATAATCTATCTCTGGAATGCAGTTAGCTACTAGCGTTCAGGCTGTTGTCAGTATCTTCAGGTCTAACCTGTGGTACAATTTAACCTGAAGCTAAATAAAAGTTGCTGCTTTCACTGGATGTCTGGTTTTTGCCCCTTTTGCTGCGAAAAGTCAATGATGAAGTCTGAGTGGAAACACGTGGAGGCGTTTTGTCTGCATGCATCCCTGGAGAATTAACATTTTTGCTCATCAGAAATGTTCCATCTAACATTGATGAAACTAACATCTTTCTACATGAATGATTAACTTCTAAGATGTTGATCACACGTATCATCTATTTTTGCTGCTTGTTACAGTATTGGTTTCTATTTTGCTCCTGTGCCATGGGGCAGAACGAGTGGTTATTAATAAAGTGATGGGAACTCACCATATGGACAGTGCTGCTGCTTGTTGTCCTGTGTCCATGGCTTCTTCCTGAGGAAGTCATCAATGGTGGGACCGTTTCTACCCAGGGGATCATCCGGAGGCATGAACCTGCACAGCAGCACACGGATAAATTGGGTTAGTGGCTGTTGGGGATGAAGAATCCAGACCCAAGGTAGGCAGTCAAAACAACTGAGGAAGCCTTACTTGTCATTGGCAAATGTGTACATCAGGAGCCTCTCCTCAATAAACTTTTTCCACTGGGGATTCTCCGTCTGCAGGTCACGGTAGTTGTCGTTGGACACGATGATTCCATCGTATTCAACTGCCAGCTTGATGATGTAGCGGTCATCATAACACACCACCCTCTTGCCGTTGACGCAGCGGGACGGTGTGTACACCAGGATCTTTCTCCTCTCCAGTTCATGGAGAATATGTTGATCTATGGGACACAAGACAATGCAATTTAGTACAATGATAGAGCTGTTTACAAATCTTCTCTTTGGTATAGAACCTCTTATATGTTGTCTTCATATTTAAGTGATAAAGCAGCTAATATAACCATAACCTGGTTGATGATCAGACCAGGTTTGGATGAGCACTCTGGCTGTTCTTTCTGCTCCAGATGTTTTAGGCTTACACCTTTTGTAGTGTTTGAACAATATTTTATGCCATCTCAGCAGCTGAGATGTATTTGAAAGATTTTCCTTGCCTTTGTGACCTTGACAATTACAAATGGCCCCTCTAAGTTAGTTATTCCAACTTTTTAAAAGGTAGATTTTAAAACTCCTAATAGTACACAACCACAATTGCAGTAGAGTGGAGTGAAGACAGTCTTATCATGTATCCATACAGCAAGATTAACATCAGCTTTTCCAAGGTATCGACAAGATCACTGGGAGGTTTCTACAGTATTTGTTCTGGCATGAAGCAGCGACTACCTTGAAAACATTAGCAACAAGCTATTTCTGGAGCTGCCTGTGCAAAGTGGTTAAAGTTTGGTATTTTGGCCTTCACACAATATTTGGTAATATTTCTGTTTCTTCATGTTGCAGCTGTCATATTTGGTTGCTAGATCTGAGCTATTGTTAACATGTTTAAGCACCTGCTGAACATTAGACTCTCTGAATCAGGAGACCTAAACCTCACTGTTCACACAGGCCTTCACTACTTGTTTAGACAGCGACCGTCAGAGCAGGAAATATCAACAGTGTAGAGTTACCTCCTGTGCTACTTCTTTAGAAGCTCCTGATGAGCACTTTCCTGGAACAAGTTAAGGTTTGTAGGGATGATCCAACACAAACAACATACTGGATATCATTTAGGTGCACCACTTCCTCGTTCTGCATGGAGTTTGGATCCTGCTTCACTTCGGTCACTAACGTTCAGTGGAAGTTTGACCAGCTGAAGCTGCCAAACGGGATGAATGCAACAGAAAGGATGTCAGGATGGGAATTTACCTGCACTTATCAGTTATATCCCTCAGTGGCATATTGCATGTCTTGACAGTTCCAAAGATTGTACAACTTACTTCCTTGATTTGTCTAACTTCAATTTCCTGCTAAAGTTGTCGCTGCCTCAACATGCTAAATGAGCAAAAAGACTTCAACTGTTGTACTATGCAAATGAATCACCTTTCTTTGCCTCCTTTCCAGTAAGCTTCATCGTTTGCTTTGATGTGGCAGTTCACCATGAAAGTGCATTGGTTTCCACTCGTGTCGAACAATAATACCAAAAAAAGAAAACTGTACAAAACAAGTTGTTTTTCTAATTTCACAAGTTTTGAGTTTCGATTCATGTGCGTCAGAGTTTCAGGTTGATATCTTGAGACCTTTAGCTTGTTTCTCATCTAGAGGTTCAAACATCTGCATACATGAGTTAATCCCCATCAGGATGGTAAGTGCCACTGTGGATGGGTAAGGAGTTTGCAACTTCTTCCCAGAGTCCAAAGGCATGACTGTCAGGTTAACTGGTTTCTCTAAATTGACCTTTGATGTAACTGTGTGTGTCATGTGCTTCTTATGATAGGCTGGTGACCTGTCCAGTGTGTACCCCACCTCTTGCCCAATGACCGCTAAAGATGGGCCCCTGTGGCCCTGTGAGAACCAACGGGTACAGACAATGGACACGTGGATGTTTACAGGCAGAAAGGACTAGCAGTTAAGAAGTAAATTTTTCTCATTAGATCATTAAGTCTTATCAGAAGTATTTGTAGAAGTCCATCCATACTTTCATCCATTAATTGTCTTCCACTTACCTGAAGATGACTGGAAGATTTATTGTTCCCCCACTCATAAATCAAGTCACCAAAGTTCTTGAATTGTTCTACTCTAGGTAGGAAGTCTCCCTTTTTACTGTAGCATCAGAGATTGGTTCTAAGTGTAATTTGTCTTTTCAGAAAGGAATCAACAAAATCTCTGAGATCCATGCATCAGTCAAAAAGGAGCACAACCCTGGCCCTGACTGAGCGCTGAGGTCTGCGTGCAAATTAAAGGTCACTCTGTAGTCAAGCATTGGTCACTCAGCTTGATTCAGAAAGCCAGGGGATGTCAGCCAGGGCCACTAATGCAACCCACTGGTTCTTATGAAGTCATTCACTGCAGATGTGTGCTATGAGGCCCATCTGAGTTCACACAAATCAAAGTGTTTCATCCTGCGCAGCAGAGCCACAATACTAAACCCTCCAGTCACCTTGCAGGGATTTCTAGAAAATCCCTGCAAAGTGTGATGGAGTGACTGCAGCGCATTCAGGTGATCTTACCTGTAATGGGTGCCTCAGGCCGTGCCTGCTCCTTCCTCCACAGGGGCACAAACACGGTGATGTGACGCAGCCCTTTGTCCCAAAACCAGTTCACCGCCAGCTGGAGGCCTTGGCACGAAAACACCTTCTTGTCACCATGGCTACAGAGACAAAAGTCAGTGTCAACAAAAATAAATCTACTTCTGCTTTTGCATTTCCTTATACGTTAGTCACACTCACAAACACACACACACACGCACGCACACACACACACACACACACACACACACACACACACACACACACGCACACACACACATACAAACACACACACACACCTCCTCTCCCACTTTCAGGAAGCTGATGGTGTTGTAAGACATGTGCTTCTGAGTTCTGTCCACACTCATAGCTGGGTCACCAGATGCAGAACTGAAACTTTTCATATGTTCTTTCTCTAACTGGGTGCTGCTGACCTATGAGAACTAAAACTGTTGGCTGATTTAATGGTGGTGCGTTTTATAACTGACAACATGCCTGTTTTTTTTAAAAGACATTTACTTCCCTATACTGGTGTAACTGTGAATAAGACATTTCGTAAAAGTCATGTCGGATACAAACTCATGATAAATGAATGGAATTTTTCTTGTCTTAGATTTATTAGTTCTTAACATTTGGGAAAACAAATTCTGAAGGGTATTTTTAAAAGGGAAATGAATTATTTATATTGTTTAATGTTATAGTTTTATATATTATTGTTACCTGATGATATTTACCCAGAACAGTAACACATATGCACTTTATTTAGCCCTAGTGAAACTCCTAAAATCTTTGCACAGGTTTGCAACAACACAGGGGGAGTAGTTCAGTTTTTAGCAATTTAACATCTTGACTCTTGAACCTCAGTGGCAGACGTGTTACCAAGCACCGACTACTGAGCAGGTAAACGAGATCATTTTGCTTACAGGAGACATTGTCTCTGCAAACAGGCTCGTGGATCTGTTCACATGTGTGTGCGTCTGGGAGTTTCCCTTTTTGTCCATAAGCAGGAAGTGGTGAACTGCTTTCCATACAACAGGTAAAAAGATAATGACTGACACCAGCTACTTGTGGCTCACCCAGATAGGTTACCTGATAGTCTGTTTCTTTAAACCATTATGGCTTCTAGCACTTTATTAAAAATCCTAATAGTTTCTTACATCTGCTTCCTGTGGTTATTACAATGTATCATTGCTCTTCCCACCTTTGATTCCAAGAGGTTTGTGTCAGATGAATGTATGACAGAGGTTTAGTCATGATTCAAACAGTATCGATCCAAATTCAGTAACTTTTGTCTTTATAAAGAACTGGATTTTGGTAGCCAATGTCACATTTATGACATCCTTTAGCTACGTTACTGTGGCTAAACTAACTTTCTCCTTTGTTATACTTGGAATTTCATTTTAAGCTTATGATAGTTGTTTTGGAACCTTTCTTCTAGGAATAATTAACTTAGCCTAGCAAAGATGCTAGCTAAAACGTAACTTGTTCCACCTCCTGTGTTTTTGGTTTTTGTTTCAAATTACTTCCTGTACTATTTATACATTTAGTTCTGGTGTGGCTTTCTCAGAACTTTGGGACATTCATGTTTTAAATGCTTCATTGACAAACATGCTATTGTTAGTATCTTTTCCTCATTGGTTCTCAGCAGGAAAACTACAGTAATTTGATTAGCTACAATTATTAGAACAGTTCTAAATATGAAACTCAAAAGCTTTCAAGTTAGCTTAACACTTTTAGAAAGCTTTTAGTGAAACAGTGTGAGATGCTAGCTTCATTACAGTTAGCTCAGGTTTGCCTTTTAATTTTCAATTCTCATACTGTTATTTTAATGACTAATCTGATTCAGCAGAGAACAGCTGTAACAAATCTTATTGAAATCTACATTTTCCTGAATGTATATTTATTTTCAAAAGAGCAAACAATAAAATGTATGTTTTTTGAGCATTAGCTAAAAGCATTCTTTTCCAGTGGGGAAGCCTTTACCTACAAACATTCACATTGTTTTAATTACAGATGTGTCTCTGAGGTACAAGTGAGTTGTGCTGATTGCTTCTGCAGGTTTGTGGGTGGGTATGACAAAAGTGTCAGAAAGTCAGATGTAAGTTACTACTGAGGGTGGGACTGAGACTGAAAACAAGTTGACGTTTACCAAGTAAGACTCAACTGCGATTTGAATCATGTTGCATCATGGGAACTGGAAGATGTGACCTTTCTTTCAAGTTTGAGCCAAAACCCTTTTTTAGTTTCTGATAAGTTACCCAATTTAAAGGAATTCTTCTTGCCATTCAGGTCTTTCTGGGTTACGACTCAGTTATTTGGAATAACTTAACGAGTATCTAACATGCGTGAGGTGTCATAAACCTCTTTCTGCTTTACCCAGGAAATAAATAGTTTGGTTTTCTTCCTCTTTGGACTCACTCCATGTCCTTACAGGAACATGTGTTGTAAAAACATCCTTCTTTATCTTCTAATTTAAATTCATAACGTTTCCGCCATCTTCTCACTAAGCCGTCTGTTTTAATTTATAACTTCCTAATCTATTAATATAGGTCGTGAAAATATACCAGCCATGCAATCATGTCATTAAGCAATTTTCATTGTGTTACACATTCTGTGATGTCTGTTCTAGCACAAATGGCGACTCCCTCCTTCTTGGCCTCATATACAACACTGTGTTCACACAAATAGGAGGAGACCAGAATAAATTTTGGCAGTATTTCTGGGAAACAGAAGAATTAACAGGAAATTGCAACTTTCATGCTAAAATGCTTGTAGTGTCAAAAGACAATAATTGTTTTGTGTGTGTATGTATGTGCAATTTCACAGAATCTATTTTGAGTCTAGAATTATTTATTAGAACAGGAGCTGATCAGATTTAAAGACTAAATTTTAAGCTGAGTAATTTGTAGTGTTCATCCACATATTTCTATTTGCAGAGCATTAACTGCTTATCAAGCACAACCCAGCGTGACACATCATCTGCAAAAAGGAAGTGTTCTCCCGTCACAAGCCTGAACTAAAACCACACCAAGCAAAATTAAAGGTGACAAAAAAATTCACCGAAATATAGTTTCAAGCTAATGTTTCTGAGTGATAATGTAGAATAATGTCTACTGAAACTAATAGACACAAACTACTGCTCTGTATATGTGCATCGACACGCAAGAAAGAACTTTTCCAGGAAGTAAAGGAAGAAAAACATGCTTTCTGGTGCTAAAAATACAAAAAAAAAACCCTTTGCTTGGCTTGAGAATAAGATGGAACTATTTATGTGAAAATAAGTGAGTTTTGGGAATGAAACTGATTCCTGTTCTGGTAGAATCACGTTAATGTTCAGAGCACATTTACTGCATAGTCTGGTCAACATGATTTATCTTAGAGATCCTACATTTGATCAGTCCTTCATGATCATTAGCAATGTGATGTAACCATGGAGATTAGGTAATAAAGCATCTGCATTTTCTACAGTAAATACCTAGAACCTCTTTAGTTTCACAGAGAACTTCTCTATATCAATGTTGCAGAGTAAACAAATATAAAGTTCAACTTTCTCAGCGAAGTGAATTTAATAGTCCGACTGCTGCTGTGTCTTCCTCCACACACTCAGTGAAACTCAAGATAAGTGTTTCTAGTGACAGATAAGTGTTGCTGACTCACCTCATGGCCACGTTGCTGCCGTCTATAACCACGGGTCTGAAGCCTGTGTTGGACTCTCTGTCAGGGCCGGTCCTGGCCTTGTTGGGGCCGGGGCTGGGGCTGCAGCCTCTGGGCACCAGCTTGGGACTGTTGGGTACGCTGGTGCTCCGAGCGTGGCAGGTCTTGATGAGCTCCTCCAGGATGTCGTTGGTCTGGGCGTCGTGGTCCAGGCTCTCCAGCACCCTGAGGATGTCGGTGTGAGCATATCCCAACTTGAGGAAGCGTTCCACTTTGGCGTGCTGCTGCTGGCGGTCCATCGCTCCTAGCTGCTGTCTTTCTCAGGTCTGTCTGTCTTTGGGAATCCCTCGTCTCGCCTCCTTATTCTGGCTGACGCCGGTCTCCAAGGTAACAGCCTGTGTTTTGGAACAGTTGACAGGTATCAAAGATTGTGGGTGCAGACAGAGGAGCTCTGTCACTGAAAACACAGGAAGCACATCTGTGGTTTCTACGGGGTTTTCAGACAATCAGATTGTGGTTGCATGCGTGGCGATAGAATCTGCTCTGGTTGCCGCAGCCTCATGACTCTGAACGCAAGCGCCAAACCCGGCTGACGTCACGCTGAGCGAAGAAAGCCCCTCGCAGCCGGAGAGAGGAAGCAAAGGGGTCCGCTGTAATCTCTGGTCTAATTTTACCTCCTGACTCACTGAAAACAGCCACCAAAAACATGAATAAATGGAAACAGCGTGAATGGACGTCGAGGCTTTCAAGCCCCCAGTGTTTTCATCACACCCCGGGAACTCCCTAAGGCTCCCACCCAGAGCAGCACCACACTGTTGGGTGACTCAACCCGCAGCCTTCAGCTCTCCTGACCCTGAGAAGACATGGCCTCACCTGAAAACACAAACCCGTATGTCACAGCTGAAGTCGGACATGAAGGGTGACAGCCAGAGAACAACAGATGACCATCATTCTTTGGAGCTTTCGATCATTGTCCAGCCTCGTCGATAAACAAGGTAGCTTGACATCTGAAGAATGAGGAAAAAGCTCCAGTCAGACGCTACAGACGGCTGTTTAAAAAGACCAGTTCTCTGTTTTTATCTGCCGTTTCCTTCTCTGTTCTTGCACACTGTTGCTACAAAGTGCACCTAACCACATCCTTTGCCCTCGCTTCACACTCTGTCTGTTTAACTCCTGTTTGTCTCACTCGTCCAACACTGTGTGTGCCCTTTATAAAGCAGCTTTCAGCTCAGACCAGAGTCTGACCCCTAACACCTCACTCCCTCTCTGTGTTCGTCTGAGACGTGACATGACCTGCTCTAACCAGTCGAGATTCCTCACAGAAAAGCAGAGAAATGTCTCCAGCAGAGCAGCGCTGTCACCCAGCTGAACCGGGTCTGTTAGTGGACTTACACACTCCAGGTGGATCCCTCCTGTGTCCTGGCTGCTGCGTGTGTGTGTGAGCTGCTCCTGCCTGCCAGCCGTTCTGACAAACACTGCCGGTGTGTGTGAAGCTGCCCTTATTACTCACAGGAGGAAGAGAAAAAAATTACCTGTACTTCCTGATCTGGGATCAGTTCCTGACAAGTCTAAGGGATTTTATGTGAACAAACACTTCCTGGTGTGGTGTAATAAATGCTGGATAAATTGTGTGCAGCTCCTGGAAGCGCGCCAGAGTTATTCCTTGGCAGGAGATAAAAAAACCATCTTGGTGTCTTATTTCAGTTTTTCTACTTTCATATTTGTGAATGGCTTAGAGAGAAACAACATGGTATCTTCAGCTCTCTGTGACTGATTTGGTAGCCAAAGTGTGACAATCAGTTCAATTCAAATTCATTCATTCATTCAAATTTGTCCCATTCACAACAAAATTCATGAGAGCTAACAGAGAAATTCATGAACAAAATAAATTTATGAAGTGCCGCTGGCTCCTCTTTACCATTTTATTCTTTTACCATACTATTTTTTTTTGCCACAGTTGAATGTTTCAGATCATCCAATTGATTTTAGCTTCCCACAGAGATAATCGGATTCAAAGTAAAAATCGGTTTTCAAACAATGACATAAAAATCTACCCAAACCAAGCCATGAAGAATAATGAATACAATCCAAAGCACTGCAGGCCTCAGGTAAGGTCAAAGTTCATGATTAAATAAAAAGGAGCAAACAGGCTAAGAGGACCTCAAACAGAACTCAAAGGTCTTGATGAAAACTTCTGGGAAAATATTCTGACTGATGAGACAAGAGAGCGAATGCAGTGTTTCAGAAAGAACATAACACCAGCAGGTAAACATGGCGGTGGCAGTGTGATGATCTGGGGCTGCTTTGATACTGCAGGATCTGAACGACTTGTAATTGATTCAATTAAATTCTGTTTTCTGAAACAGATTTTTGTATTTACTCAGGTTATACATGTCTTTTGTTAATTTGAAACA
Source organism: Micropoecilia bifurca (assembly GCA_903067075.1). NCBI lineage: Eukaryota > Metazoa > Chordata > Actinopteri > Cyprinodontiformes > Poeciliidae > Micropoecilia > Micropoecilia bifurca. Next base: position 11,395 of record CAEGAF010037864.1, on the reverse strand, counting down.
TTTCTGGGACCAAAAAAGTGAAAATTAAATAAATTGGTACAAAGGAGATTGTTAGACAGCTGAAGCTGTGACATAAAGTCACTGATAAACCACTGACTCAAAGATTTGGTGCCTCTGAGATATTTGGACCTTTTTATTTGAGTAGCTGTGGAAAATATAGCATTACATTGTGTCTGACTAATCTGAAAATGTGGCTGAAAAGTCGAAAAAATGTCAAACTCACCTATTGATGTTCCAAAGTGGTTGATGAAATGTACTAACCTGGTCGGACCCGGATGCCCAAACAGTCAGTAGTATAATGTGACTCTGAAAACAGAGATGGGATGATGATGATGAAGACGATGATGAAGCCTGGGGTTCGTTAAGTTGCAGGTAATGTTACTGTAGGTCAGAGAGAAAAACTGAGTCAATATTTATTTTGGTCTGTTTCCGTGTTTCTGTGTCATCTGCCTGGATGTGACCACAGCCGCGCTATCAGTTCCAATAACTTCACGTTCTCCACAAATGATATACTTGGCCTAGTTTTCCTGTTTTTAAATTGTCAGTTTCCTGGACAAAGTCACTGAAGCAGCTGTTGCTGTCACTAACTAGAGAATATGCACTCTGATTTTCAGAGATTGTAACATTAGCTGAGTTTATCTGCTGGTTTTCTCCTAACAATTCTTCGTTAACACCGTGTTTGTTGACACGTGTTTCTGTTGTCTCCTCCATCCTGAGCCTTGCTGGACTTTCTTACCATCATAGGTTGTGTTTCATTGACCATTGAAATGGTCCAGTTGGATTGGAGACTGTCTGTTTAAGTGGATTGAAGTAGATTATATAGTCTGGATAATAATCCGAATAGTTTATCTTGTGAAGTGCCTAGTCAGTAAGTAAATAGAATTAAGTCAATTTAAGTTAATTCAGAAATCTGTTGAGCTGTGAAAACGTACCATAAAAATGCTAAAAAGTCAAGTGAATTTATTATTTACTCAGGGCTGGCCTTATAAAAGGGTCTTTATCAGAAGTCATGTCAACTCAGGTCACATTTGCTGGGCACAGTACAGACTGTGAACCCTTCTTTAGATAACTATATTTAGACAATAAGTCACATTGATCAGAGTTTTGGTGAGAAAAGGAAAAATCTCAACCATTTCTTCAAGAACTCAGCACTGAAGCAGCAACACTATATTTATTTCAGCTTATAGAAATTACTCATTTATTTATAATGTATTATATTCATATTGTATCACCTCTGTTTCAAGCTATTGCAAAATAACCAATCAAGCATTGGTAAGTAAAGTTCCAGGACGAAGGCCAACAGAAAAAATATTCCCACAAAGGTTTCAACACAGAGAATATTAAGAAACAGTTTCTTATCTGAAGCAGCCAGCTAGCTTAGCTCAGTAGGGAGCTAACAAAGCTAACAGCTAGCGTCTTTCTCGGTTAGTAAAGTAGTTCTGCCTTTCTTCTGTTTAACAATTATTTTTTATGTTGCTAAATTTGAATAGTATTCAGCTATAATACAACACATTACAGTACAGTCATATCATCTATTTTTTGTGTTGATTTCTAAAGAGGGTCACACAGGCCAGGGTTACAAATACAGTCTGTAACAAACAAAAACAAATATAGATTTTTGGAGGGTTAAAATGTCTTGTTATGTAGTGAGATGTAATATAAAAAATGACAAGTCATACCCTGTCATTAGTTTTGAATGTTGTTTTTCATAGCCTTCATTGCTTCCTCATCAGCCTTGACATTTGCGATTTAAAAGGATTTTTGAAAAGGATTTATAAAAGTTACCCCTCAGCCCTGTTTGTGGCCATGTCCAGTTTAAACCGTATTTTTTTGTTTGTTTGTTTTGCTTTAGTCCAGTACTATACATACAGTTGTAACACAATAGAAAACCAGCATCACTGTTTTTGGAAGCGTTTGTATTTCTACATGCTTGTTTAATTAGTAGGAGGTATACTAATTAAAATCCACCTTTGCTGTTAATTATGTGTTATTACATTATTATTGAAAATGGCATGTTTAAAATAATATCAGTCATTGAAGCTATTAATTAAAGAAGAAAAAAAGAAAGGTCAACCCTTCACTAAGGAGGAAGGCAACAGATGTATTTACTGGTTTCATGTAAAATGGGTTCCAAGTATTGTTGAGAGGAAGCTTGTCTAACCAGTGGGCTGGAGAGGGAGGCTGCTAAGACAAGGAGGAAAACCAAAAACTACAACATGAATAGATGATCAAGAAGAAACCTCCGCAAAAGTCCCTTTAAAGTATTGCTCTTTTGTTTGTCAGATGATCCCAAGCACAGAATTGAAGCTCTAGTTTGCTGTGAAGGACAGAGAACAAACTGGAGCAGATTGGGCTGTTTTATGAATGAATGTGCGTGTGTGGACAGGAAAGCTATAAATGGTTGCTCATTTTAATGCTGCTAATTTTTTTAGTATAATTTTGTGACACTAAATGTGAATTATATACGCTTCACTCTCCTTGTTTTTCTCCTTGTTACTTCATCGGTGCTGTTCCCAGCAGCTTCATTGTTTGGTCAATTTCCTTGTTAAAAAAACTGAAAACTTTTTTTGCCAATCAGGAAGAGGAAAAGAAAACTTCCAGTCATAGGCCTCAAAAGAACAGCAGCTCTATGTCGGATTTTTGGAGATAAGTTGCTGGTTGTGTTATGAATACCATGAACCTGACCCTGACTGCAGCTTCCCATAGGAATCAGTTTCACTATCAGACACGTTGCAAAAGCACAAGAGATTAATTCTGTACAAAGTAGCATATCATATTTTTAATTTGTATTTTTTTAAAACAAGGTTTTTTCTAGGTAATACCTAACTATAGTCATGATTTAAATGGAGCCAGCCAGACTGTTGGCCTGAGCATCTCAGGGCTAAATATAGACTGACAATGCATTTCAAGCAAGCTGACCAATTCCAGGAAAGAGATAAGAGTTGACTTTCATTCAATACTTTAAAGTCACAGCTTTTAATTCAACTAAAGTCATATGTTTAAATCAGTGAGATTTGTTTTAGATTACTGGGAATTCAGCACAGACGTGTTGGAATGGGACGGGATGGTTTACCTGAACTGCTTCTACTTCCAGGAACTACAGCTTTCAAAAAGCTCAACGTGCGCTATTGTTGTTTCTTAGTATCAGTGTGACACACCAAGCTATTTCTGACCTGCACACCTACTCACAGCTTAGCATGTGTACATAAAAAGTCACATAATTAGAGAATCTGCTATGACAACGTTGCAATAAATCTGATGCTAAGAAACCTGACCGGCTGTGCTTTCTCAGTGTGACACAGCATTTTGATGCTCCCAAGCAGAAAGTTGTGTAAGTTGGGAAAGTTGAGAACTGACTAATAAGGCAGACCTGTGTTGAATGGAGAAAATCAACCAATAGGACGCTCATTTTCTTTTGCTAGATAGATTCATGTTTAGTCTTTATGGCTGTGAAAGAGCTGAAGATGGAGGCTGTCTGATGTAGAGGTCAGCTGGAGTGAACCTCTTGGCTGGGATGTTTTTTATCATCCTGGTCCATGTTTGTTTTTATGGCAAACTGCTCGAACCAGGAAGTTATGGGAATTTTCAATGAGAAAGACTAATGTGTGGTGTGTATCCTGGCACAGACAGGAAAAACAGCACAGCGCTGAAGTAAAACTGACTGTGTTGACATTCTAGTCTTCTTATATGATGACTTTACTTTTAAGGATTCTTATTATGCTGCATCATGGAGCTTTGAATCACTTGAACTGATCTACTTTCTGTCAGGTTGACCTGATAATACCTGAAATTGTTCTTGAATGTCAGAGTGGATGCTTCACTGCTCTGCTTGCAACAGCATTTGGCTTGTTGACAGGAAACAGGAACATGACTGAAGGCCTAACAGCATTTTAGGAGGATAAAAGTAGTCAAAGTCCTTAATTTAGTCCTGTTGAAGAAACGTAGTGGTAATATTGGCAATGACTGAATGAACTGTAGCTGTATTTAGTCAGGGAGTGATCACTGGACTTCAGGTGTGTCAGTAACCCTGATGTCTGGTTGTGCAGACATCAGGGTCTTTATTTTGCATAGATGATCTGGTTGTTTTGGCCCTTCAGGGCGTTTTCACACCTGGCAGATCCGGTTGGACTGGGGACCAAAATTGCAACATTTGTTACATTTTCAGCTGCTGCAGTTCGATTTCACACTGAACAGTGTCACACAACTGAATTGTGAAAGTAATTGAAAAATGTGTGGTGGTGCTGCACCAAGACCTACTGAAGGAAACGACATGGGAACCTCAGGAGAAAACATCAACTTTCTTCTTCACAAATTCCTCACCAAACAAACTGGACTGTCTATACAAACGAACTAGAGTCAGACTAACACAGCTGGTTTGACTGCATCCTTAGAGGCGCGACCTTTAGCGGACAGAAGCCATCCGCTAAAGGACGGCTTCTTTTTAAGTGAATAGATTAAGTGAATAGAATAGGCAGCTACAAATAAAAAGCTTTTTATTCTTGTTCTACATAAAACCAAGGAATTAGTGAGAAGATTACTCCAGAGTGTTGGAGCATAAAAATTGAAAGCTGATTCACCAGAATAATTAGGTTTGATTCTGATGATCTTAAAGGTCTGAGAGGTTGAAGAAGATCACAAATGTAGTCTTGGTTTGTGTTTAAGTAGTGCTTTGCATTAAGGAGATTTTAAATTCTGTTCTTTGAGCCAGTGCATGGATCTCAGAACTGGACTGATGTTCTTTCTCTGCTTTAGAAAGGACTCTTGCAGCAGCATCCTGGAGAAGCTGGAGCTAACTTATAGATTTTTTTAGATAATCTAGTAAAAATAGCATTGCAATAATCAAGTCTACTAAAAATAAAAGCAAACAGAATCTTGTGGGGACATGAGTCATCTAATTTTAGCAATATAATAAAAAAATAGACAGTCTGCTGTCTGTCTATGAATTACATCTCAGTCCAACGCTCTTAAGAATGGTTGTAAACAGCATTATGGAGGAGTATTGTTGTGTTGACATGATGAGCGGAGTGTCCAAAAGAGCAGGGGTTTTTAAAGAGACAGTAGCCCAATTTCAATTAGACAAATTGCAGAGTCAAATTTCTTTGAGTTATGTTTGATATGTACAGCATTTTTAGAACAACAGAAGGTAACATATTGACTTCACATATTTACTTGATTGTGCTATAAAATTTAACGATGTGCCTAGAAAACACTTAATATTGTCCCTTTAACAAAACTTTATCTGTCCAGGGAGGCAGATAGAATTCTGTATTATAATATCCCAAAAAATCCCATTAAAATACACAGAAATGTGCATCTGTGAAAGGTTTTATGGTGTGAAAAAATAAATTTTCTTTAACAACTTCAGTACCTGTTGAAGCAGTAACAGAGCTGAGTTCTGACCTGCTCAGATTAACCTCAGTCAGGTTTCAAACTGGTTGCAGATGATACAGTATGAAACATACTACACAATAACATACTGCACATTTAAATAAATACCCAAACTCATCTCCATCAGAATATTTCAACAATTCAGCTTCTAGAGGTTTTATATTACATATGTGTTGGGGTGGGGGGGTTGTGCTCTGAGAACCTTGAAGTTGTGAGGGATTGTCTGTGTGTACTGAGTGTGTAATGAAGGTTATTTCCCCACATGTTTAGTCACAGATTTCCACCTTGTTATGTTCAGGCCTGCAGCACCTTGGCCTGGGTGTGTTTCCAGGCAAGACCTGCTTTTATTTCACAGGAGCAGGAGGACATGCACAGCTCAATGTGTCGCTGCTGCTGATCGTCTCTCAGCGTCTCATAAGAGAAGCTTTTGATAATAAGCAAACTGTACAAAAGAATATTAGAAAATGATCTTCTTGGCACAAAAGCACACAAACTGGTTCCAGTGAATTCATTGCATCATTATACCTTTATCATTATAGTAATGTACACATCTTTAAACTTGGCCTTCAAGTTTAAAGAACTTGAAGGCCAAGTTTTGGAATTCACCTTGAGTCATCACAATGCTGTTGTTAGAAACCTCTGTTTTCATTCATTCAGGCAGATAAAAATACTCAAAGATGTTTTTAATGGTTTTCTATGGATTCTATTTTGGACTTAGCCAAAATGTAATGATTGGCATCATCACATTGTCAAGCTCTAACTTTAACTGCTAACTGTTAGCTGCTGCTACCATATTGTGGTTTTTAGTAGCCAGGGATTTTTGGTTCTTGATTTGGATGGTTGGATGCATCTTGTGGTTCTTGTCCTTAAGGAGCCGTTGGATTTGAAAGGGAGAAGAGCAGCAAGCAGACAGCTGAAAGAAAGCAAGAAGCTTAAAGGGGCAGAATGATGTATTTTCCAGACACGTAATTGATTTAATACAATCAAGTAACTACGTTATATTCAGTTGTTGTGAAAACTGAATATAACGAACTACATATATATGAACTACAACTTAAAAGAATATTGACCTTGTATTTTAACAGCTTAAAATTGGGTCTGTCTCTTTAAAAACTCTGAAGGCAGAGTTTCAGAAACTCAGGAAAGTCATCACAACATGGATCCTCTGTTAATCCTTTAACAATGTTTTTATCAGCGTTGCACTGAGAAGTAGCTCCTATTATGAGCCCACCGGGTGTTTGCTAGTCAGCTGGCTAGTCTGAAGGAGCTGAGAGCTGACAGGGAAGGTTTCTCTGTGAGGTGGAAATGTAAACTGCAGCTCTGAGGAGGAGCTGCGTCTCGAAGGCAGAGCTAGATTCACCCAGGTGTTTTGCACAATTGAATTGTTGCCGTGGCGATCAAGGGATTCCTCAAACATGCGTGAAAGAATCAAAGCAACACTCCAGGTATGTTCTGGATGAGGAAATAACATAACATAATGTAAAGTTTTTAAAAAGTTTATTCTACATGATAGTGCCCCTTTAAAGTGATGAAAGGAACAAGATATTCTTTTTTAGTCTCGAGTGAAACTGAGCTTTTAATCTGCATGGATAAAGGACCAGATGAGAAAATTATTTAGAATAAAGCATATTGATGTGTTAGAGTGACCTAGTCAAAGTCTACATCTAAATCAAATTGACAATCTGTGGAAAGTCTGAAATTGATCTGCATTCATACAAAATAATATTTAATTTTGTCTGTTATCTATCTTCAAAAAACAAAGCTAAAAAAATGTGTCTGGGAGTTTCAGTGATGTTTAAAATAAAGTTTTTCCACAACAGAACCAATTCATTTCCAGAGGAAGAGAAGATAAGTTTCTTATCTCTCTCCAGTGGGTTAATTAATAACTTAAACATATGTAATCTTATATGAGGAATCTGGATTAACTGAGGTGTGAGGCAGTTTATCACTCAGAAACAGGAACGCTTTGTTTCCATTCCTCCTCATAAAAGTACAGCAGTAAGTTGAAAGATGTCAGGACAAATCTTTACACATGAATGTGACTGAGGGTTTGTTCAGTTCTGAATATTCAGATTCGGATCCTGCTTGTTTTACATGAGTAAAAGGAGGCTCAATCTGTGTGTGTGTGTGTGTGTGTGTGTGTGTGTGTGTGTGTGTGTGTGTGTATTTCAATCTTCGCAGAAGTTTCAGACAAAAATAAACCATCCAGACAGTCTGCAGGCTGCAGGCAGCGTAGGCAGCCGGGGATGACTCTGGCAGCGGTTCCACCTGGGGGTGTGAAGCAGTGCAACCCTTTTTTTCCACTCTGCTCGGTACCAGAACCTTTCGCTTTTCTAGGTTAACCTTCAGTGCAGCTTATTTTGGTTCTCCCCTGCAGATCTGTTTCCACTACTCCACTCCGCCTACAGGACTAGATCTTATTTTGGGGAAACTGAAAACACTGTGTGGTGACTTCTGAGAAAGATGCAAACCAAACAGGAGAAGCAAGTTCACTCTGGCAACTGGCAGATAAAAGAGGTAGTTTAAGGATAAAGCCCCAAATTCTGCTGGTTCAATTGTTTCCTTACAGCTTCTATGTTCAAGGATGAAATATAAGGAAGTAAACTGATATGTGGAGTCTTCTACATTTTAGACAAAGATTTTATATTGTTGAAAGGTTTTTATTAGCCAATCATATTTATGTAAACAGTCAACATGTACAAAGACTCCAACTGGATTCCAGTTGCTGGTTAAACCCTGACTGATGATGAAGAGCCATTCTTACCTTGATTCAGGTTCTCAGCCTGTAGAGGTTCATATCTGAGAGTAATCCTGCTTTCCAGTTTTCTTGGAACTGGTAAATTCTGACTTGCCAGCCAGAAAAATTAACTGGGACGCCGTCCAAAGTCTGATTTCCCACTTTGAAATGGGAAGCAACTCCAACTACCTTCAGTTGTAAGACTGACTTTGAATTTCAATATGGCCGCTCCGCACATCAGCAACAGTAAGATGTGGTGAAACATGTTTATTTTACAAGACATGCATGTAAGAGTTGTATAAAATCAGTGTTACAGCATCTGTTCAGTAATAGGATGGGTTCAGTCACCAAGTGACATTGTAATTTAAATCACATGTGTAGTTATGGTAACTAATCTTATTTCCTGTTATAATCTGAGCCAGTGAAACCTGTAGATATTAATTAGGATGGGTCCCAGGATTGAACCTTGTGGAACCCCACATGTGACCTCTGTCTGCTAGACAGTCATCCTGTTCTTTATAACAGATTATAACCAGCAGAGTATTGGACCGGAGAGTCCGACCAACTCTTCAGTGCAGCATTCAGCACTGTTGACATTGTACTGAAAGGACTAAAGTCCAACAGAACTTGAGCTCTTCCCCAGCTTATGTGATGTCACTGAACACTTTGACGAGGGCAGTCTCAGTACGTGGTAACCATGGAACCCAGACTAAAACCGGACATTGAAGCAGTTGGTCATCTTTAAGAAGCTGAAGGTTGGCCTGGAACTCTGCAGCAGTGATTTATCCACATTGTTCTTTTATCTGTGGTATAGGAGGAAAACACCTGGTGAGGGTGATGAGTTCACCAAACAATATGGTGAATTACTGCTTAGTCATGATTTATTGTTCTCAACAATGGCTGATTTGGTTTGATTAACTTCGTATCTTCAATAAGTAAAATTATTTGTATTTTCCCAGACTAAAGTTAGATCATCTGAAAGATTAAAAGTGTGAAAGAGTTTTCACAGCACTACAGTCAAAAAAGGGACAAATTCAGATTATTTTAAATTACACAACAAAATGCAAACAAATCAGTGGTTAATCACATCAATAGTAAGAAAGATTATGAACTAAAAAGGACAAGTGGAAAGTGTGCTGGTTAGAAAAATATTTTATTATCCTTGGCATTAAATTTAAAATGTAAATTTTCAGCTGATTTCAGATTCATTTGCTAAAGTTCAATCTTTGTAACTGGAAGTTTGTCAAAGTTCCAGATAAAGCGGAGCTCAGATTCAGCGTGACCCTGCAGACAGAGGCCTGAGCCTGACAGGTGGGTGGAGGGAGACACCAGTGGTTTCCCTCAGCAGCGGGGGGGCAGAGGGAACCCGCCCACCCACTTTCCATACAGACATTTCTAACATGCAACCCGCCCCCCCCAGCTGTCAGCGGCAGGTGGGACCTTGTGCTGCCTTTGTTCTAAATGCGTCGGTCACAAGAGGAAGATGCAGAAGAAGTAAACAACACGGCGATGAGGAAGTCTGTCATGGTTACAAAATAACAAAAAAAAAAGGAGAACTGATAAGACAATTTCCGCGTCATAGTGAGTCTTTCTACACGCTTCTTTTGGTTTAGTTTGGTTTATTTATCTAGAAATTGTCCAATTGATGTCATTTTCACTTCTAGTTGGGTGATTTTTAAACAAAGGTCAGAGTTAAAATAATACCAGCCAGTTCCCTCATCTGAACCTGCTCCTGTCTTTATCCTTGGACTTCCTGGGCGAGCGGCTGCGGCTGCGGCTGCGGCTGCGGCTGCGCTCTCTGTGACCTTTGTCTCGGCTCTCCTTCCCGTGTTTGACCCGGGACTTGCTGTGTTTGTGCTCTCTGTCTCTGTCTCTGGAGCCTGAGCCTGAGCGCTGGCGGCCAGACTTCCGGTCGCGTCTACTCTCCTCGTTGTCCTGGAAACAAGAGCAGAGTGAAGACGGTGAGAACCAAGGTGGGAGAAAAAAGACGGGGACTGATGTCCAAATGTCCAGTTAGAAGGACTGACGAGGACATTTACTCCTTTGATCAAGTTTGAACTTCTAGGAAAAACTTTTCTGCCCAGTTGGAGATGAACTGGTCCACTTTCTTCACTTCTGATATCGATACCGATATAGAGGCCGATACTGATACTAAACCTGTATTTAGAATAGGAATTCTAAATACAATGTAAAACAATTAAAATATAGAATTAGACTGAACAGATTATGGATCTGGAACATTGTCACAGTCACCAAAACTAGAGTTTTAGTTCAATTTAATACAGATATTAGTATCAGATTGGTGCATCTCTAGTTTTAGTTTTAAAACCAGAAGATGAGCTGACAGGAGAGAGAGAGAGAAAGAGCTCAGGCTTCTTGGAAGAGGAATAAAACAAAGTGAACAGTGATAAGAAAGGTATTAAAGGAACGAGGAAGTATTCCACAGGAGAACTTAAGCATTATCTGCCTGCTGATATTTTTCCTGCCAAAGGTGAGGCATATTTCCCGACAGGTAACGAGCCTGAGGTCGGCTTCTTCATCCGTCAGCCTTCATTCCATAAACCCATCAGCGTTCCTGCAGATCCCCGCGATATGACAAACATTTCCTGCAACACCACTTCCTACCAGACTGGAGAACCAGTCTGTGTGGTCATTTACCACAACATGGTGCTGACCAGGAAGTTCCCAATGTCAAAGGTCAACAGTAACTCCATAAACTGCCTGTTCAGACTGGAGGAACAGTCTACACACTGGTGATTCTCAGTCGCTCCACGTAAAACTATCTGGACTGCTGAAAAATAAAACTAAGATGTGGCATCTCATTCTACTGACTGCACCGCTGGGTCCCTGGGAGCCTGAAAGCTGCTAAAACAAACAATACAGTCATTTATCTACATGATAATAAAATCAGTATAACAATAAAATCTTGTGATCATAACATTGTTATGTAACTCTGCTAAATAGTGAAAAATACATCCTCCACCTCAAACTACACATACCAGCTCATAATAAGCAATATCTGCTTCTTATCCGGTCTTAAAATGATTCCACAAATAAATAAAAATAACACACACACACACAGTCTCACGCTGCTATCTAAGTGGGGACTTTCCATTGACTTCCATTCATTTCTAAAGCCTAAACCTAACCTAAACCTTACCTTTATCCTTTTCCTAACCCTAACCATCACATACCAACCCTAACCCTAACCAAAACTCAATTCACACCTTAGTCCTAACTCTGACCCCTGACCCTAAAACAGGGTTTCTC
>CAEGAF010037863.1:0-12500 GCA_903067075.1 Micropoecilia bifurca | reverse complement strand
AAAGTGACATTAACATCAAACTGACCCATTTATAGTTTGAAAATTAAGGATCCCAAAACTCTTAATCAAAAACACTGCTTTTATTAAAACCAGAGAATCAAAATGTATTCTTTCTGCTGATAAAATACTGTGGCATAAATTATTATAGTTACAAGATCGCTATCTAGAATATTAATTTAGTCTTGTTGTTTATTTTAATACACCACTAAACCACTACTAACAACATTAACACAAAGAACCATGTCAGGTTGAATGTTTTGGATGGTGTTAATTTTACAGTATAGGATATGTTCTTATAGGTACCAGTTTGTTTGAGTAGGTTGTTGGTCATCTGAAGCCTGCAGTCCCTTCGTGAACTGATCAGTAATATAGTTTTTGATCTGTTAGTTGTACATTGAGAAACAAAACCTAGAATCAAAACCCTTATTCTTCAACCTGAAGGTTTTGCTAGTTAATTGCCTTTTCCTAAATTACCTCTTCTCTTCAAAACATTTAGAAAGATAGAGACAACTTATGTCCTCAAAGACATAAGTGTTGTCCAGATTTTCTAGTCTGGCTTTAAATCTTTCTGCAGCACAGAATCAGCCCTTTGAAACGTCTTTAGTTACATCTCTGTTAAACTACTGCATTTATCTCGTGTGCTTTTGGATTTGACTGCTGCGTTTAGCACAGTGGATCATAGTTTACTCTTCAGTTTGGAGCGATAAGTGGACATCAGGGCCTCAGCACTGAAGTGGTTCAGGTCCTGTTTGGTGGAACTGTCTTTTTGCGTCAGTAGGTGACCACCTGTTCTCTTCTGCTCTCCTGTTGTCTGGTGTCCCACAAGGCTCAGTTCCAGCCCCCTTGCCCTTTTTCCTTATTCGATCCCACTTGGTTTTAGAAAACCAAGTGCTTGGTTTTAGAAAACCAAGTGAATTTAACTTCTGTGTAGACGACTGTCACATCTGTATCCATATGGAGAAAATGGAAACATACTCTGTGCTGTACTTAGATTTTTTTAAATGCAAAAAAAAAAAGACAGTTTTTAGAGTGTTTTTAGATTCCTTGGCTCGGGTTAATAAGCTAGTTGCTACGATCCTGGGGGTCAAAGTTGACACTGATCTTAAATTTGACAGTCAGATTGAGGCGGTTGTTATGATTTTTCCAGGTTAAAGCCAGGCAGCGCTTTGAGGCAGGCCAGGCCTTTGTTGGCACTCAGCTGGATCTCTGTCCTGCTCATCGTGTCGGGGTCGGTGCTTTGTCCATCACTTTCCAACAGAGGGAGCAAAATTCTGCAGACTGGCAATCTGACGTTTCAACACATTTCCCCCCCACTTTAGCTTTTCTTTCACAGGCTGCCCCTTTACTTTAAGGATTTAACGATTATTTTTCTTTCCTTTCAAAGCCCTCCACATCCCCTCTCTCTCTCTCTCTCTCTCTGGGTCTTCTAAACCTGCTGCTCTCTCAGGTCAGGTCACATGTTTCCATTTGTGGAGCCCAGATTTGTGGAACGGTCCGTCAATGGAAATTAGATGAATATTTTGTCTGTCTACTAAAAGTCCATCATTTCACCTCGAACTTTGACACCCTGTGAGAAACTGATTAAACTCATTTCTACATTTGTGGCTTCTAGTCCACTGTATGCTTTTCTTTAAAATGGAGCTGTTTACTTGTGTTTTTTATGTGCTTTTAACCTATTTTAACTGTAAAGTGCTTTGGGCCCCTGCTGTTTATTTAGAGATGCTTTATAGATAAAGTTGGATTGAATTGGAAAAACTGTGTCGTCATTGTGTAATTTCACTATGTTTGCTGTTGAAATTTTCTTCGACAATCAGAAACATGTAAGTGCCAAAAAGAAACAAAAGAAAAAACAGACAAAATCTGCAACAAGGTGAACGCTGTACGTTAAAAATCATATTTAGTCATTCTGACATTTGAACTTGGCTAAAGAAATTTGAAACAGGTGAAATTTAATCTGAATAAAATCCACTGCAACTTGTAAATACGACGGTAGACGTAAACCATTCGTTTCAATACAATTCTGCCTGAAAGTCATAAATTCAAAAAGGTGCACAGCTGATCTGATGCGTTATATAACAGAAGTCGCTTTTTTTGAGACCAGCTGAGAGGAGGGCAGGTTAATTATCTTATGGAAAATGTTCTTTATGTAATCACAGTCTAAAAATGAGCTACATCAAAATTGCCTCTAAATCAACTATAAAGTACAGAATTAATCAGGTATCGGTTGACTGCGTCTATAAAACACTTGGTTTTAGCCCTAACAGTCAATAAATTACGAATTCCGACTTCATTCTTCAAGCAGTTAAAAATAAAAAAAAAACTCCAGCAGAAAACAGGTGCACAGCCTCCCAAGAAACACAAGAAGTGCAGGAGTTTGCCCCCCGCGGAGCCCTCAGCGTGGAGCCGCTCCCTCCCCAGTGAAACCTTTTCATGGGTCTTTGGCTGTGGTAATGTGAAATCTACTCACTGCTGTTCAGCTGCAAAACAATCGTCCAGTTTGAAACAAGTATTTTAAAGCTGAGGATGTCTACTTTTTTTTCCTTTGTTTGTTTGGCTCCTCGCAGGTCATGGTGAGAGTAAAGTCTGAATCCGTTTGGGTCGCAGGATGCGTCTCAAACAGGATGCGTCTCAAGCGGGGTTGTTCTCACGCTGCTCTGCCAGCAGGAACAGACTGGCCCTGATCATGCTGCTGTGGTTTGGGGCCTGTTCACTTGTTGTTGGCGGAGCCTGAACATAAGCATTCCTAATTCACAGAGCATGTGTTTTTTTTTTTTGTTTTTTTTTTCTTGAAAGCTGCACATATGTGGCAGGGAAATGAAAATGATCCTGCACCACTGCAGCTTTCCCCCCACCCCCCTCTTCCTCCTCTTCCTCCTCCTCGTTTGGAGTTCAGCAGTAATCAAACCATCACCTCCACAGACCTCTTCCCTTCGCTCCAGCCGCTGATGAATCCTCGCGCTGCATTATGAATACCACAGAGCAGCAGCAGACAGTGCTTCATTTCAATGTTCCTCCTTTCTCATCTGCACTTCTCCATAAAACAGAGTAAGCAGTCGAGGCTGAAGGATTGTGTTATTTGGAAAGGCCGGAGCGGAAAAGATTATTCAGAGGCTTTGGTAATAAAAACTGCCAGAGGAGAACTGAGGAGAATTATGACAGCAATCCTTTAGTTTTCATTTGTGGAGGCTGTTTCCCCCCCTTCTTTCTTGCTTTCTTTCCTTTTGGATGCAAAGGAGGACAAAGAGACCTGGAGGTGAAAAACAACAGAAAACCTAATTTGTCACGTTGAGAAGTGTAAATGCCAGCTGCATTCCCGATGATTACTCACATGGTAAATTGGAGATCAAACTGTATTTCTCGGACTTGTTACTTAATGTTTACGGACGGCTGCAATTACCTGCTCAGCCTCTTCCCAGCCTAATGTCTCAGAAATGTTTATTTTGTTGCAGAGTTGCTGTTTCTCACTGTGTATTTTATGCAAACATGCCTTGAAAGTATAATAAAGGCTATGATGATTACAAAAAAAGTGGGCTTCGGTCGTGGTAATTCAGAGACCCTGAGGGTTTGTCTAAAACACAAACGTGGAGGAATCTGTCTGCTGCATTCTTTCCATCCTTTCCCTCATTTTCTTTTCTTTCGCTCCCTGTCTCCTGTCATGTGTCCCTTCAAATACTCACATGTCCACGCACACACACAAGCACTCCATTTGAGAGATGGCCCCTGTCTTTCAATTAGCCTGCAATGGCCCTCTTACAAGGCTGGCGTCTGGCGAGTTAGGCCCGCAGCAGATGCTGCTGCGGATGGGCCGTTCATCTGCAGCCTGCAGACTGTATTGAATAGTCATTAGGGTGGAGCCGACCATTCATGGCAGGAGAAGTGACTTCCCGTGGGAGGAGATGCTGCTGCTGCAGCAGGCTAGTTTCAGCCTCTTCTCTGTGAATGTTTTTTTTTTTCGAGCTCTGATCTACTGGTAACCATTTTTATGATTTGTGTATAATTTTACAGTAGGCGTGACTGTTTATATGGCCCTTAATTGGCTTCCTGTTAAATACATAACAGATTTTTTTTTAGATGATTCCATTTTACAGCTTTTTATATAATTTAAGCCCAAATGTTTGCTTACTCCGGATACTTATTCGCTATATTCCAACTAATGTGATTATTCGATGGTCTATAATTAGTAATGTGTGCTTTCCAAAGTTTCTTACATGGCGTGAATGGCTCTACAGTTGCTTACTTTGATGTGATGAGATGCTTTTACTGAGTCTTGTGCTTTCTTGAGGTAACCCGAAGCAGCTCACAGAAGCTCAGTCATTTGGTGGAGTTCAAGTCGCATATAAAAATATGAGCTTTAAGCTTTTCACCTTGTATTGTGTTTGAAGAGAGAGCGGAAGTAGTTTTTGCATTAACTGAATTGACTGCTAAAGACTTGTTGTCAGGCTGGATGACAACACCTGCTTATAAAAACATCATAGAAGACTCCGTCACGTCTAAATTGTTTCTCTGGGAGCATTTTTGGTCCTCTGTGGAAAACGGAGTGGAAGCGATGACAGACCAGATTAAATAAAGGTGTAACACTTTCTGTAAATGGCTAAGTATTAGCCGCTAACATCACTAAACTTGGCATCTGATTCACGGCCTCCAATCAGCACTGAACCAAGGCCCTGGCCGAGCTAGCAACCCGAAAAAGAGATTGCCCCCTCAACCTAATAATCGGTTGTGCCACATTTGGCAGCAAAAATTGCCATGAACTGGCAATGAGACTTTCCCGTCTCTGTGGAGGAATTCATGTCCACTCTTCTATGCAAAATTGTTTTAATTCAGCCACGTTGGTTAGTTTTGAGTAGGAACAGGCTGCTTAAGGTCATGCTACAGCACCTTAATTGGATCCAGGTCCAGCGAGGACGATTGTCCGGCTGCATAAAGCTGGTTTGCTGGTGGATAAGGTCCCAAACTGATGGCTACTTCAAGATTTTCTTGCAAAAGAGCAATATTGATATTTTATCAATTCATCTCGAGTCAGCAAAACAACGCCAGACCGTCACATTGTCACCGTCAGCGTAGATCAGGGACTTCAACTCCGACTCTCAAGGGCCGCTGTCCTGCAGGTTTTAGAAGAGTTTTTGTAAATGAGAAATGTGCACTTGTATCGTCTTTGGCTGCCACAGTTGCAAAGTCTCTCTGCTTGATCTTAACTGAGATAACTGAGGCATGAGACGCTTTAGATTTCATCCTTGGACCCATTACAATGTCCCTGATAAGCCGTAGATGTGTTCTTGGAGTAATTTTGGTTGGCAAGCTAACTCAGTGGAAGGTCCACTCCATCGCCAATGGAGTCCTTATAACTGGTTTTCTTTTAACCCTTTCAGACTGGTGGATGTTAACAACTATCACTTCTTGAGAAGGTTTTCTCCGTTTTTGCAGACGGGTTCGTTCTAAGGGACTTGGTTCTGTCGGTAATCGGGTTGAGGTATTACTGGTGAAACAGAGTCAAATGAAGGGGTTTGTCAGAGTAACCCGGTTTGACATGGAGTGGCTTCTATCCTTTCTCATGAGGTCAAGCCTTTTCCCCAAAATAAATAAAATCATCATTTGAAAACAGCGTTTTGTGTTTCCTGTGGATATCTTTAAGATTGTTCAAATTTGTTTGATAATCAGAAAAAAAAACTAAATAAAATATGTAGGCGGCTGAATATTTTTTCACGGCACTGAATGATTTCTTTGGGAGAATCTTTAGCCTAGCACTGCTTTAGCCATGCTCCGGATCCTCTTCTTTTGATTTTATCTAGATTAGAAACTACACATTTATTTTTTTTATCTAACAGAGAGTATCTTCTGAGTTAAAGATATAGCCATAGTAGTGCAGCTGTCTTATATTAATGAAATGCAACCTGCATTTTTCTTAATTGTCTGTAAGTTAAAGTTTGTTCAAATGTGTAACTCAAGGTTAAGTAAACCTTTATTATATGTAAAAATAACAGGAAAGCATCGTCAATACTTCATTTTGGCACCTGGACTGGAATATTTTACACTGATTACAAGTACATCTCTCCTGAAGGCAGTTTTCCCAAATATATTTCTAAACCTGAGTATCAACGCAATCCTTTTACTCAGTTTTGACATTATGCTGGCTTTCGCCGTTGCACCTTATTTTTCTGTAATGTGAGACTTTCAAATGCTGCATGCAGCTTTTAAACTTACAGTAGCAAACTAGTTCTTGAGGTTTGTTATATTATTCAGCTCTGAGAAACGAAGGGGAAAGCCAAGCAGGAGCACCGGCTTCGGCTCTGGAAGCCCCCCGTCGGTCCGCAGAGCCACGAGCCAGTCTGCCGAGTCTGTGCCCGATTTGTCAGCTCTCAGTGGGTCCGTTCATGAAGCACCTGGCAACCCTGCGCAGCAGAATACGGTGGCTGCCACGGCCATACACCAACACACACACAACCATATGCCCCCATTGTCATTCCAATGAGCTTGGACAACATTCACTTTCGCCTCCTTTCAGCAAGCGTTATCAATACAAACCCCATGTGGAGGGGCCTGGGTCAAGAGGGAGTCTCTCTACAAAGTGGCTGCTGACACACAGAAGCACACAGGGACACACACACACACACACACACACACACACACCCCAGTACCTCCTTTCGCTCCTCCTCCTCCTCTGCTAAACCCCTGTAGGCTGGACTGAGGAAATGTGAATTAGCTTCATCAATGCAGAGGTTAACATTGCGCAAAGATGATGTTGACCTCTCGTTGTATTCTTGGTTTGATGTCTTTCTTAGGGGCCAAATGCTTATGAATAAAAATGGCGAGGGGAGAGGTTGACAAAGGGATTTGTCTGACTAATGCCAAAGGAGAACCCCTCAGGGAGGCTCTGGTTAAGCCCAACCCTGCTGAATCCCCCCCTGCAGTGTTATCAATCACAGAGGGGCTCGCGCGGCGCTGTTATTGTTTTTGCCGTAATTGTGTCAGGACGGCTTTCATTTGTCTCTAATGAAAAGTGTCTGCATTCGTCATGCTAATGTGGTGACAGCGTAAATATTACAGAACATATGTGTTGCCAGTTTGGGCCTCTGCGGTCATAAATAATTTATTTTCACTTAAATGGTCAATGGAAGGGCCACTTTACCCAAATGATGGAAAGAAAGAAATCCAATTTACTGCTGGCAGGTAAAGATTTTAGACTTACGGTGTCCAGTTTTGACAGCCCAGTAAAGCTGGCGTAACAACGCGCTTTATTTACATGCATTTAGTCAATATTTCAGATGAGAAATTGTGGGAGTTTAGCATGTGATGGACAAGTAAATCTCCAGGGTCTCTGGGCATTTTTAATACAAATAAAACACAAAACAAATGTTTATTTGAAGAAAGCATAAAAGATTTCCCATAACCTTGTTGAATAAGAGACCACGCCCTAAAACTGACACTTTGTTGAAACAATTTTGGATTCAGTTCCAGCACTTAGTCTTCTTGAGTTCACACACGCCAACAAATAAATCAGGCGAAGCTAAAATAAAATTCAGTTGTTTGTTGTTCAGTTTCTAAATGTATAGTCAGCATAAGGAGATAAATACACACCACTACATATACACCATGGCACAAAGGCAGTTACTAATAAGAGAATAAATCTGGTGATTGTTTATAATCAGGGAGGCTGCAATAAGGCAGACAAAACAACAAGAACTTTTTCTGTTCCACAAGTGACAACAATCTCTTGTGTTCTATAAATTTCTGGGTTGAGTTGATAATGTTTTTTTTTTCTTTCAAAGAAAATGTCTCTAAAATATTCCAAAACCTTCTGGGATTATGTGATATAGTCTGATGGAGCTAAACTGGAAGATTTGGGCACAAATCCTTTCAGTCTGAGAGAGTTGGGGAGCTTTTGCAATCAAAAACGTTCTCAGAGTTCTGGACTCGTTCAGGTCGCAGCCTGGACTGGGCCAATACTTCCAAGTCAAGATGTGGGCTGCTAATAAACAATGAAACGGAACTGTATTACTCTAAAGGTGTTCACACTTACACAGCCAGATTATTGAAGGTTTTTAGTTTAGATGGGTTTTTCCTCAAATGGATCCTGAATTGCAAGGGGACATTTGTACTAATAAACGTGGAACCGGTTTGAAATGATTTGTCAAATCTGGTGTGAGCTCAAACTTCAATTTGACAGAAATGTGTGCATCTTTGCAAGGGAGTGAAAACATCAAATTCAACTGAAATGGTTTTGGATTGAAAAAAAAAAATCACATTTTTTAGAAACTAATAGACTTAATTTAAATGAAAATGTTTTTAATGGCTAATTTGAAATCTAACTGTTTTTAGCTTGGGTGGACTTAAAATCCTTAACCTGGAAATCTGTCTGCTAATGAAGAAGCTTATTCTGGCACGATAAAATAAATTTTGGTTGTCTGTGGTTCACTGATTGGAGATTGCTCTTTGCCCTCAGTGGAAAAATATAAACATCTTGGTATTTTGTTAGGAAGTGACAGTAGCATGCAGCAGCAGATGGATCGACAAATTGGGGGTCCAAAGGATCCCAATGTGGTTTTGGGATCAAACAGAACCAGCTGCAGAGTTTGACTGTGAGATCTGGGATAAGATTGCAGGTGAAATAAACATTTATTTATTTATTTATTTAAAATCTGTGACTCAAACTGTTCCAGATGTAAAATATGGGAGCTGTATGCAACGGAATCAGCACTAATTTCACAATATACTGAAAGACTCTTCCACAAACGAGTTAATAACTATTGGTAAGAACATAAACAACAGAAAACCTGAGGCGAGGAGGGTGAGGCCACCTTTAACCCTGGTATAATTGAGAAACATGTCAGCGCTGGCTGGTTACACACTTCAAACTTGATTTGTTTTACAATGAGACGCCGGTTTTTTTTTGTGTGTCACTATTCGTGAAGTGTGCAGGGGGGTGTGCAGGTGCTCATCTTTGTTTCTTCTTTGTGTGCAAACAAATTAAACACAGCAGCGCACTCCCACACATGATCAGCTCCACGGGACCTGAGCTCGAGTTTATGACTTTATTAAAAGCGTCTTGTTTCATATCATGCTCTCCCGGCAAAGTACAGCACACTCCATATATCACACCGTTATTGTAGGTAATTAAGAACAAAACTTGGTGTTATGTGGGGCCTGTTGTGCATATAAGCAGAATTGACCATTTTAATTGCTAAGGAGATAAATTTTCCTGCACTTTATCTTCTGTGAATGATATTATAAGAAGAACCTGGCAAAGGCATTTATTATGCTAACAGCTCCCCTTAAAAATGAGCCGTAATGAGACACAGCAGCTATTTGCTTTACTTTAATGTCGGGGTGAGGAGAGTAAATCAAGTATCCCGCTGCAGCCCAAAAGCCTTTAACATCATCTTTGGCTGTGTTGCAAATGCAAAGTGCAGATATTCTAGAAGGAGGACGTTCATTTCTGTCGGTAGGGTTCAAATAATCTGAGGTTTGAAGAGAACGAAAGAGGGGATGAGTCTACACAGATTTTGCTGAACAAAAGAGACTGAATCCACTCAGCATTAACATGAAAGTTCGGGACGGTGGACGGAGTTGGACGTCTGACTCCACCCTCAATCTGTTTTGATTGGACAATTCTTCTTCTTTCCCTCCAAATATCCAGTTTTAGTCTCATAGTATTTTCATTTTTTACTCATGCAGTGAAGTTAGTTTTAAGTAGGATTTTTGAAAAACATTCTCTCAGTGACTCACAAGAGGCAGCCATTTATTTTCACGCTAGGTGATGTTGATGAAGCCGCTGTTAGAAAGACTCCAGAACGCAATCAGCTAATTCCAGCCAGCTGTAAACAAAAAGAAAAAACCCCAGTAGCTCCCAGGTGACCCAAACAAGAATTGATGCTAAATTGTGGTAATGCACAATGTTTGTAAACTGCCAGAAAACACCACAGAAGAAGAAGATGAAGATGATTTGTTGTGCTGGGTGTGACATCACTGCTCTTGCTTGTGAGTTTTGTTTTTCTCTAGCAGGTTGATTGTTCACCAGTGCATTCAATCAGTTACTGATTAAGAATCAATTAGCCAAACCATTTCTAATTCAGCAAATATTTTTCAAAATATTACTTTCTGTAAGTTAATCTTTGTTTTCCTTTCATTACTGGTGTTTCAACAAATAAATCCATTCAAGATGTAAATTTGAATTCTGCAAAAAACATAGCTATAAAAGAGAATAAAGTGAATTTTTTGCAGCAGTAAAATAAAACTGATAAGGTATCATACCAAGCGATGTGTTTAATGTTTTGCATTGGGAAGTTCTCAGTTTCCAGAGTAGTGCTCTCACGCCATGGAGAACATCTCACTCCGTGTTCTCCTCCACATTGTTTGTCGTTTTATTTTTAACTTCATGTCTACAGGGTGACTCCTGGTGGATTTGTGGGTTATGAATGGTCAGAAGCAGAACGTCGAGGGTTTCGTCTTTATGGGATTTTTTAAATGGAAAAGGCCTTTTTAATGAAGGTTAAAGTAAGTCTTGCATTACAACAAAACTGCCCTATTTTGTACTTTTAGCCTTTCAAAATCTCTCTGTTGAATGGAAATGGAAATGCTGGCAGCCTTTAGATAATCTAAGATTTATTGATAAAAAACTGACTGACGGACTGACTGACTAATCGGAAGACAAAATAACATGTTTAAATTAATATAAAGCATTTTTTCAGAAAATATGCTGACATTGTTATTCAGTCGTATTTGTTTTCTTTTAAATCCTTTATTGAAAAACAAATAATGATGCACCAATATCAGTGTTTTCAGTCATCAGCCCATCTAAGAATCTGATAAAAATGACCAAGAATCAAACTTTATTGAAATTGTTTTAGCAATTTATTTTTTGCTATGAAAAAAGTGGAATAAACGTGCCAGGATTTAAAGTGTGAAATGTGTTTAAATAGAACAACAATACATCTTTGAGGCTAAAGTATTTCAAGAGATTGACTTGCTCATAGTGTGCAAGAAAATAATATTTTACATTCATATTGCAGTTTTTCAGAAGCTCGGATCATTTGGGTCCAAAGGATTTTGAGCGGGTTTTGTTGGTCAACTTGATGCTGCAGGAACAGTAACAACACAACAAAATCAAACGTGTCAATCACTCAAATTATTCAATATTAATAGTAATTTTTAAAAAGACACTTTTTTAAGTGAAGTAAACATCAATACATCTATTTATTTCATTATTTCTCATCATTACGTATCTCTGACTGTATTTAAGCCCCTCCCCCCATGACCCTGAAAACGATTAAACGGCCTAAAAGACGGATGAATCCACATCTTCCCACCTTAACGTGAGCGTTTGCCAGTCCTGAGTTTTCATACGTTCACACTTTTTCGGGGGGAAAAAAAACAACAACATCCCAATCCATCCGTTACAACTTCCCCATCTGTTCGGCGTCGTTCTCGGCGAGCCCAAACAAGCTGCGTCTTTCCCTCCCTCTTCTTCTCCACGCCACCAGATGAGTGTGGCCTGGAGGAGGAGGGCCGCCATCCATCCAGATCTGCGCCGGTTCCCGCCGTTTAAACCCGAGCAGGCTCGACTAATGCCCCTGCCTCACTCCTCCGTCTGCAGCTTCGCGGGCTTTGTTCGAGACGGCTGCCGCGCTTCCCCCACTCCATCCGTCTTCTTCATATTTTTCACTGTCTAATTCTTCCCTCTTTTACCTCGATCTCTGTCCCCATCACCAAACCACTCTCCGCACTCCTCTTTCCCCCCCCTTTCATTTTCCTCCTTTTTACCTTTTGCATTTCTCTTTAGCAAATCTTCCTAGCCCCCCTGCACCTCCATCCTCCCATTCAATTCTTGTTCTCTTGTTAAAATAAAAAAAAAAGAAGGAGGGGGCGAGGAGGAGGGAGCTTAGATGAGAAGTCGGTGGCGTTGAGCCGAGGAGGACACACTCCACTTAGATAAATATCCCCATCGCTCTGAGCAGAGCCAGGGAGATTTATTCATCCACCGAGCTGGCAGAAAATTGACTTGTTTCATGGGGGCAGGCCGGTGACGCATTGCCACGAGAGGCAAGGAGACAGGATGGAGGGAGGAGAAGGAAGGATGAAGAATAATAAAGAGAGAAAGGACAGGGGGTGCGGCGGGGGGAAAGGGCGATCTAGCAAGAAGGGAGGGAGAAAAACGATAAAGAGAGATGAGAGAGAGTGATGTCCCTCCCCTTGTAGCAGAGGATAAAGCCAGTGGGGTGGTGAAACAGTGATGAGGGAAATGGTACAGTTGACATTTATATAAGAGGATATTGATGAAGCCGAGACGCAGGCCAACTCAATCCAGTCCTCCTCTTCCTCTTTCACCTCTTCTATCTTGTTTACTACTTTTCACTCTTCCTCCGCTTGTCTTTTTCGCCTCCATGTCTCCTTCAGCTCTCTCTGTCTTTGCCCTGACAAAGTGCTCTTATTGGACACTACATCCTCATTGAGGCAGATGGGCCGCAACCTTGGGTGACTTAAGACTGGAGCCGCCAATGCATCAC
>CAEGAF010037857.1:0-40314 GCA_903067075.1 Micropoecilia bifurca | reverse complement strand
CACTCACACCTAGGGACAATTTAGACAGACCAATCAACCTGACAGTCATGTTTTTGGACTGTGGGAGGAAACCGGAGAACCCGGAGAAAACCCACCATGCACAGGGAGAACATGCAAACTCCATGCAGAAAGGCCAGGGCCGGGAATCGAACCCAGAACCTTCTTGCTGCAAGGCGGCAGCTCTACCAACTGCGCCACTGTGCAGCCCAGTTTCCTGTTGTCTCCATTATAAAAACAAAGTGTTGCTGCAACATACAGAATAATCTGTCATTTAAGACTTTAGTAGCATTACATTTTAATTTCAAATAGAAGAACTAACTTATTAAAAGCAGGTCTTTTCCATAGAAAACGGACCTCTCTCATTCCCTGATGTCTTGCTGGAACCAGCAGCTGGTTGCCCGCAGCACTCAGGTAGGCAACGGCTGTTGCATGGTCTGACCCGGCGTTGGGCAGCTGGCGGCGGGACGACATGCCCTGTGGCAGTGCCAGGGGATGGCCAGAAGGGCTGGGGTCCAGGCCCGCTCTAACCGCTGCTCGGGCCCCGCTAATGGACCAGACCTGGTGTGCCCATCTGGCACCAAGGGGCTCTGGAGGTTGGCACTGGAGGCCACCAGGCAGCCTGCCGTTAGATATTGAACAGGACAAGGCCAGACCCGTACGCTCACCCTGCGACCAGCGAGCATTATGGATGTGATCGCTGATGGGGACAGAGACACAGCTGCTCCTCGCTCACTTCAGGAACAAAAAATAACATTTGTGCTTTTTATTGTCTCTTAAAGGAGACATACTATACAAAATTAAATGTTTTTTTACTTCTATTTGGATTTCTACTGCTTCTAAAAACAACCAAAGCATTAAAAAATATATATATATACAAGTTCCGGAAAAATCATCTGACAGTGCCCGTTACCTAGCGACGCCAGTGGAACTCTGCTCGTTACCTAGCAACCCCAGTGGAACTCTGGCCATTACCTAGCAACCCAATCTGAAAGGAATTCACAATAGCCAGAACTGGCTAGAATTTGTTTAAAAAATGTAGTCAGTATGTTTTGTTTCGCCCCTAGGCCTATCCACACCTTTTCAAGGAAGCTTAATAGTAGCATTTAAGAGTCAAGTATTGAACTTCTACATAAAATAAAACTTGTTCCAGAGCCATCAACACTACAAACCTGATGTTATTCATTTGTTGTTCCATATCTGACTTATTCAGAGGTGGGTAGAGTACCAAAAACTGTACTCAAGTAAAAGTATTGGTATTTCAACATATTTTTACTCTAGTAAAAGTAAAAAGTAACTTTCCAAGAAGTAATTCAAGAGTAAAAAATTATTTGGTAAAAAGGCAACTAAAGTACTGAGTAACTGATCAAAACATCTTTAATTTAATATTTAAAAATTACATCATACGATGGACCAAAATATAAATTATGTGAAAATGTTGATATTTTAAAAGTCAAAATAATTTGTATAAATATGGTAAAATCTTTTTTTTTAAGATAAAACTTATAAAACTTTAACAAAATCGGCAACTGTGTTAGTTTTTGGTTAAAACAAGCTTGTTCTTCTTTCAGTGAAGTTACTCACATTGGGTAGAGTACCCAGAAATTTTCCTCAATTAAGAGTAGTACTAAAGTAAAAGTAAAAGATACAGCGCAGTAAAAATAAATGTTTTACTCAAATGGAACTTGTTACCAACTCTGGACTTATTGTGTAGAGATATTGGAGAAGAGATGCTAGAGAAGATACCAATAAATTATTTATTCAGTCAAATATCCTGATCTAATGGACTTGGCTAATTTAAAAATGTTAAAAAACGGCCTTGTTCCATTGGCAAATTATTTCACTTATAACAAGATGTGTAATCCGATATTATAAGTGAAATATTGAAACTGGAACTTTTTCATCAATATTAAGTAATTATTTACTGAAACCAAGCTCCTGTATCTTTCTGAAAAGTTTGTCTTATTTTAAGTGTACTACACTATTTACACTAGGAACTAGACCAAAAATAGTTGGTAAGATTTTGTGTTTTTGCAGTGTACCGTGGCGGTTTTTTGATATGATATGGCAGTTGCCCAGGGCGCCCAAGAACTAGAATATAAACTACATCTGATCTGTCAGATATCCCCTAAACTGGTTTGGTTTGTTTCTACTTGTATAAACGTGAAGTTGCTGTTAAATTCTGATTGGTTGGAATGTGGCAGACAATATACTTGCACAGCTGCATGTATATTTATATTCCAAGCTTAGCTTATTAATGTTGATTATTTTTGATTAATCTAATTCTTTAATTGATGGCCAGTTTCTTTTTCTCCGTCAAAGTCTCCGTTTTCCTTCCAGAAAGTTGACGAAACTCTCGATCGCCTGCGTTGGAAGCGTCCTCCAGGCGAAGGTCAGGGAGAAATGTTTCTGCCAGGATATTTCCATTACGGAGGCCGTGTGTTGGAAACGAGGTGGGAACCCACCGGCCCAGTCTGGCTCCGAACCGACCCGGAGGAAGCAGAAAGTTCAGGGCTGCAGGTTTTTAACAAATGTGTCCACGGACTGGATGTACTGAGATAATGCTTAGAGCAGCTCGGCACTGACTGTACCACACAGGCTGATGCAAATGGAGCTAAAATTACCTCTTCAGGATGACACCGGCAATTTGTACTGCAGACCTAAAAAAGAAACAGCCGGGGTAATTAGAGTCAGCGGAAAACTAGTGTTTGACGTTGCCCTGCCCTGGATTTCCAGATAATACTCCATTAAAAAGTGAGGCCAGACTTTTAAAACAGGTCACTCTCAGCTAACCCTCCCTCCCATCTCCATTTTCATTTTCTTCCTTCCTCCTTCACCACCCACCTCTCTGGATCTGGAACAAAAGCCACCTCCACCCTCCCCGGCTCCTGCCTTTTCCATTTTATCGCTGACAGCTGCCGCCAAACTGAGCCGCGGAGCGAGAGAAATGATGTGTCAGTGGAAGGTCCTTTAGCCCGCCATGCTAATCTGTCACACGCCGTTTGTTGTTTACGGTTCCTTCCCGACCAACCGGCCAACCGGCGGCGTTGTAATGGCGACAGATGCTGACCCGCAGAAGTGTGAATCTTGCCGATTTCTCCCTGCTGTCAACCTGTAAATTACAGCTATCTGGAGTAATTAGACCCGATAAAACCCTTCCAAGCTCCCCCTCCTTCATTGCGCACACGTACACAGACTTGGCCTGTCAGTGACCTGGGCGCGTGCCACTTGGAAGCACAGCGATCCAGACCTGGTCAGAGCGTCGGTGCTTCTTATCTTTTTGCATTTTGTGCAGCTGAAGCACCAAATCTTAACGAGTTTCTGCTGAAAACATCTGACTGGAAATGAGACGAAACTAGCTCACAAGTAGCTTGTTTTGAGTAATATTAATGAAAAAGAAATGCTTTTGGAAAAACTATCTTGTTATAAGTCAGAGGTGTCAAAGTCATTTTCATTTTGGGCTAAATCAAGATCGTGAATGCTCTTAAAGGGCCGGTTGCGCCAGAATGTATCGACAAAACCTGTTAAAACATCAATGAATTATTAAAGTTACATTTTATTTAACATCTTTTCAGTCCCTCCAGGATTTTGTAATTCTTGTGATTTCTTGCAATAAAAATAAAAGTGGTTATAGTTCTAATTTGGAAATATTTGTGCTTATTTATGAACTACAATCTGACATCAGTTATGGCTGAGGCAGCTGTTTAATACAAGTTAGAAAGTTTTTAACAATTTTTTGAGGAAAATCTACAATAAACTCACAATTATTAGTCCAAAAAGTGGAGGGATTTGTTAATTTTATGTGAATTTCCACCATAATTCTCAAGAAACTGGAGGGACTGATTGATATAACTTGGCAGTAAACAGATAAAAACTGCATTGATTTGATTGAAGACATGACAGTTTTAACAAAAATGCAAAAAAACATTTTTTATGTAATTTTATATATATACATATATATATATATACATATATATATATATATGTATATATATATATATGTATATATATATATATATATTATTTTTTTACATATTTGTTATGAGACAGATAATCTGTGAAAAAATTAATCTCTGACTTTTTTCTCTCAGTTCTAACTACAAACACTCAATCAGAGCCAGGAGGAGCTTTTTGTGAATAGCTTTTTGTGAATGCTAAGGCTAGTTAGCATAGCCTCAGATATCGGCAGATAAACAGTTTCCTGTGGTGGTAAGTTGCTTCATGGCTGTTGGCACATTTAGCAGGATGTAGATGAGAATGATTGGCAGCACTAAGCCCCGCCTCCTGGCTCTGATTGGCTGATTTTTGGCATTAATTCAGACGGCAGTAGCAGCTCAGGGAGGAAGTGAAGGAGATCAATCTTATCCTAGATCATCTGTAACAAAATTGAATTTTAACAAAATATGTAAAAACATTTTTTAAGAAAAGTTACATCCTGTAGCTTTATTTATACACACACATCAGCCATCTTGCTTCCCCCGGCCACCGCTTGACTTTGAGAACTGATGTTGGCAGCGGCCCTGAAACTCCAGAGGTGAGTCTTGGACTAATCTTGCCGTTCGTCCTCTACTTATCCTCGCCGAGGTTTCTGCGGGGACACCAGGCTTTTCCAGACATGTCAGCATCGCCGCCACCTCTTCTTGCCCTCGCGTTCGTGTTCGGCTCAGGAACGCCAGGGCGACCGCCGCTGCCGAGCATGCTCCTGAAGGCCTCTGCCCCTCGCCGTAACCCGGTCGTTAGGAAAGGTCACGCAGCCAGGTCTTGTCATCCTCCTTTTCCTCCTCCTCCCCCAGCCCTCAGTGCCCACTTCCTGAGCGCCAGAGCCAATCACTTCCCACCCCTCGCCATCTTTGCCGCCAATGCCGAGCGGCAATCTGTCACCAGGGCACCGGGAGCTGCCACCCCGCCGTCCGCCTTCCGCACACCGCCGTAATAGCTTCTGGCAGCCCTAGAAGGATAAGCAGGCGATGGAATAAGGCAGGAGAGTGATACGCGGACGGATGACCGGAGAGCAGAAGACCACATCACCCCCGCCCTCCTTTTCGCCTCACCCCGCTTTGGCCCGGTCGCTTTGCACGGTACTTCAGTGAATAAATGAGTCGTTTTAATCCGACTGACAAGCTGGCATTGCCCAGCCCTGCCCTCCATCTGTACTGGTCGGCCAGCGCAGCAGCAGGCCCCAGGCAGCCCGATGTGCCAATCCAACACGCAGCTTATCCTGGCTGTAGCTTCAGGGACAGAAGGGTTAGAGCTCCATGCGGCAGATACCTTCCCCACCAAAAGAGCTATTTATATAAGAAAGGGGATTAGCATGGCGGAGGCTTTGATGCACTGGAAAAATTCGATTTACTACCCATCTTGCACTGGTGCAGGATTTTACCGATTATTTTTCCAAACAAATCTGTAATTTTACATGTTAAGTAACACAGTTAGGCTAATTAAATTAGTTTTTACACTTTTAAAAACTACTTTTAGCGTTATGGAGGCTTTGGTGCACTGGAAAAATGCGAAATTCTTCTCAACTAATGCAGGATTTTAGCGCTTATTTTTCCAAACAAATCTGTAATATTACATACTAAATATTTAAATTGGGCTAATTTTATTAATTTTTACTCTTTTAAAAACAAATGTTCTTTCTTTTCTGTCCCGCAGATCTGAGGAAGTTTTTCAAATAAATCTGTAATTTTACGTTAAATATTTAAATTAGGCTGATTTAACTATGGAAAAGATGTCTTATTAAAAGTGAAAAAGAAGAACTCTTATTCAGTATTGAGGAATTATTGGCTTAAAACAAGCTGAAAAGTTAGTTTTCGTAATACCTCCTGTGGTCGAGTGTTTTTCAGCTCCCTTCGAAAATATTGTAGTACACTTCAAGTGTACTACAATATTTTCACTAGAAACTAGACCAAAAAATACTTGGTAAGGTTTTGTGTTTTTGCAGTGTTCAATTAAAACATGATACAGATTTGGCCTGTAGATGCAGATGGAGACTTTTAATTTGTAATCACGGTAAAAATTGTTATCAACATAATTCTCTTATACAGGAAAATGTAAAGAACAACACAAAGTATTCATGTTTTATAACCAAGTTTTAACAAAAGGTAAAGCTAAGAGACTTGTACTGAAAAGCTGCTTAAATAAGCTTTTATCTCTTAAATTGTCTAAATAAGCATTTTGAAACAAAGATACCTTCACTAGAAACTAGACCACAAATACTTGGTAAGAGTTTGTGTTTTTGCAGTGCAGTTGGGAGCCGCACAAACTCAGACCAAGGGCCACAAATGGCCCCCGCACCTCACTTTTGGACACCCCTGATTGAATCTTTAATGTTTGTCTCTCAGCTTGTTCCTCGGCCTTTAATAATTCAACGGATGCAGAAATGAAAGTGAAACCTCCACCTTTCGCCCCGTCATCTTCTGGCGCGGCGTGATGCACCAGTCCGCGTCGGCCCGCCTCGCCGGACCTGCCTCACCGAGCGGAGGGAGCTGAAAAACACTCGACCACAGGAGGTGCTAAACCCTCTGCTCCATTTCCTCTCTCCTCAACACTCCCTCGCTTTGGCCATGTGTCCCTCCAAGTCGCTTGGGAAGGGGACCTGGTAACATTTGAGTGCCCAATTAAGCGCAGGGGCTCGGTCCGCGGCCCCCCGCGGGGCCCCACGGCGGAGCGCCACGCACACACTCGCCTGAATCCTCACCCCGCCCTCCCTGTTGTTCTTTTTCATGCTTACTTCCCCCGTCTGTTCGGCCTCTTTTCCACACAAACACCCTCCCTCTCCGGTTAAAGATCCCCCGCAGATCTGATTGCAGCTTATCTTTGGAACAGGAGGTTATGGCTGTTTGATCCATGGCAGCCGGACCCGCTGCCAGTTCTGCACCGGGGCCCTGGAAGCTGCGCATTAACCGGGGAGGTTCTCCCGCTGCGGTGCTGGGGATCCAAAGGCTCAATGTTTTGCTGCTTGTTTGATGAAAGATTAAGCACTGTTTTCTCAAATTAGCCTGGAAAACATGAAGCGTGGAGATAAAAGAAGATATTCTTCATCCACAAGGTCAACAAGCCGCTCATTATCACCAAGATTGAATAATTACAGAACTCAAAAATAAAGCTGGAGCTCCAAGTTAGCAGAGAGGAGCCTTTTTGAAGTGTTAAAGCTCTGCTTATTCCCTAAACCACAGTGAAAGAGCATCACTGGATAATTTAGGTTACAGGCTCGGCACTGACAGCTGGGCAGCATTGAGCGCCAACCAAATCGACATAAATCACTGCTTCTTTTTTTCAATAAGTAGGTTAATATCTCAGAATGGTGTTTAATGTTTAATTCAGAGGCAGAGACAGTGTAAAGGGACGGCAAGTGTTTTCGGTGGCAGGCCGGCCAGACTTTGGCACGTCCCCCTGGTCGCTTCTTGGTCTCCTTATTAAACAACTGCTTTGTAATTGTGCCGCCATAACTATTCATCACAAATAAATACTTAAGTGCAAGAGCTTAGCGCCCTGCTGCTTTACACTTATCCCTTTTTTCCTTCCTGTCACCTGATTGTCCTCTGCCGGCTCTTCCTCTCCTATGCGGCTGAGTGCTGCGGTGCCCTTCACTGCCGTCTTGTGCCAAGACTCCCTGCTCCGTGTCTCACATCCTTTGCCCTCACCTGAGACCTCGTCCCAACACGACTTCCCAAGTTCACACACTCCCAGGCTTTTTCTCCTCGCTGCACAAACAAACACACCCTCAAGTTCAAAACACTCACCGCCCCCTAAACCAGACGCGAGGGCAAGAGTCCACCTCAGCCCGTCCTCTACGTCGGATTTTTGGAAGGTGATCCGAGGATTTTTTTTCCCTCTTTTTGCTTGGTAGGCTGGCTGGCTCCAGTGCAACGCCGCATGCGCTGGCGTGGAGGCTGCGGCTGGATGGCTTTGCTCGGAAGCTGATGAATTGCAGGCGAGATGCGTGGAGGCAGCCGGCGAGGCGCTCCGGCAAGCGGCCGTCACGCGCCATCAGCGCCTGCTCGCGTGATGAGGGGAATCACAGAGACAGCGCTGACAACTCAATTTAACACCAGATCTGGGGGAAGCCAGAGTGCCACTGCGCTCTGGATAATTGATAACCCGCCGCCACCTCGCCACACCTCACTCGACCTGCCGCTCCGCACATCGTCATCGACCCAAACCGGCAGTCGGACAAAAACGTTTAGCAGCTTTAAAGCTTCTTCATGCACAATTCTTCAAACTTCGACAACAGTTTTGACCTCCAATCCCTTCCAGATGTGCTTTACAAGACTTAAGGAACAATCTGGAGCCAGCACACAGCTTCTGTTACTGCAGCTAGAAACCAGTGATCAAACCAGTGAGGTAATGAATTTGAACCTTCAGAGTCACATAAAGACGGTTACAAAGTCGGCCTTTTATCACCTGGAGAACATTTCCAGGAGAGAAAGTTATGATCTGAGGAACTTTCTAGAGTCAACCTGCTATTACACTTGAAACTAATGAGCAAATCTGTGTGCAGTGACAAACTGGAACCTTCAGAGTCACATAAAGACGGTTACAAAGTCGGCCTTCTATCACCTGAAGAACAACTCCAGGATTGAAGGACTAATGATTCAGCAAGATTTAGAGAAACTCATCCATGCGTTTAAATTTAGCCACGTTCTGACTAAAACCGGAAAGACAGAGCACATCACCCAAATCTAAAGTTCTTACATTGAGAAAATAGACTTTAAAATAGCGCTATTAGTTTATAAATCACTGAACTGCTGAGCACCACATTAAAGATCTGCTGTTGTCATATCAACATTCCAGACCTTTCAGGTCTTCTGGTTCTGGTTCTTCTCTGCATCCCCAGAACCAAATATGGAGAAGCAGCATTCAGTTTCTATGCACCACAAATCTGGAACAAACTTCCAGAAAACTGAAAAACAGCTGAAACACTGAGTTCCTTTAAATCAAAAACCCACCTGTTGAGTCGCTTTTGATTAATAATTCATGTAACATTTGCCAACATACTTGACATGTATTGATGATTTTGATGATTGTGGTTATCAAAATGTAATGTTTGTCACTGGTTTCTCAATTTGTATCTGTATGGTCACAAACTGAACATACAGTCAATTGGTGATCAGGATGAGAGTAGTGTTTTATGGTATAAATCACTTTGAACTGCCCTGTTGTTGAAATGTGCTGTACAAATTAACCTGACTTGACATACAAATGTACACTTAAATACATTTATTAGGATTTTATGTGTTGGATTGGTTGGTATCACTGTTATCTAACAGTAAAAATAGGTTCTGCGTTTGAATCCCAACTCAAAAATTCCGTTAAAAAAACTGTGGAATTTTACAGAGGACCAATATTGCCAAAGTTGGCAGTAAAAATAAAAATAAACAAATGCATAATGCAAAGAAGTAAACAATAAGAACTTTTCCAACTTATTTGATTATGCAGTGTGAATTAAGTTAATATCTGTTTATCATTTACAACAATATGATTTAAACATTATCACTATTATTTTAATTTCCAATTTATTTCCTGTATTATTGGGGGGTTTTACCTTGTGTTTTTTATTCCATCATTCATTTCAAACTTTTTGACCATTTATTTATTTATTTTTCTACTGATAATTTTGGCAAGGTCCATCCTCCGTAGAATTTTGAAGTCTAGTGCTTTTATTGGATTTTACCTGCTTTTATCTTGGTCTAGCACATCAAACATATATTAAAATGCTTTGAAAACTAATGTAAAAAAAATCATTTTATTATCAAAGGCACCTGTATAAAGGCATAAAATCAATCGTGAGGCTTTAATCCGTAAAATGCCTTCTTTTTTTGTCCTTTTTAAGAGTTTGTATCGTCAAACAGAAGTTTATACTGAAGCATCTCTACATTCTCCCATTTTTTCTCCTTAACCAGATAACATATTAACACCAGGCTAAAAGACAAATTTAAATTTTGATAACATAAATTTTGACTTTGACTTGCTGATCAAAGGAGCCGATCCATAATTTGTGCTGGAGAAAAGCATCCCTGGAAAATGTTCTGAGCTCCGTCTCCGGCTTCAGGCCTTTCATGCTTTCTGCTGAACGCTCCCTTCGGTAAACAGTGACTGCAGTTGGCCTCGGGAGCAACCGCAGTGCTGAAATGTTCTCCTTGAGCTGCGGCGCTGCAGGGGGACCGCGCTGCCTGGATCCCCTTCACAGGCAGCGGAGCAAGGGGCCCAGTCGACTGGTAATGCCTATTAATTACTAATACAAACTGCTAATTAGCAGACCAAACACTGGCATCTGTACAGTTTGTTTTCCCCTGCAGCGATGATATTGAGCTCTAACACAAAGACGCCGTAAACCTGAGCTGCCTGTTGTGCATCACAATCAGAAAGGGAACTGGCTGCTTAGCATATTTAATGTGGGATCAAGAGCAAGCTGGTCAAATGGAAGGAAATGTTGCTAACAATGAGAAGTTACACAGCCTGCTATTAGAGCAGCAGAGTTCAGAAGTGACGCCTGCTTTCAAATGTTTACTAGCTGCTGCTGGGAACTCATTTTATATTGCATGTTAAAAAGGAACTATAATTTTTCATTTTCAGTAATTATACTACTTTAGTTTGATTTTAAAGTATGAAAACCAGCAGAATACACATTTTATGACAAAAAATTGATTTTTAAAAGTTATAGTATCTGCTTATAATAAACAAAATTGCTCATAATACTCATAACCTACCGAATCGCAAACAGTTTTCATCATTCCTATATTTGCGTAGCTAGTTGAAGCGAGCTACACAACAAGATTTACAATGTAGTTTAAAATGTAGGTGGAGGACAAATGTTGGTAATATTTTCAGAAACTCATACAGGCGGAGAGTCACTTTAATGTCATGATTCAACAACAAAAGAAAAATAGCTAATTTCCGTGTTAGTATTCTAAGATTTATGCTAACATGTTAACGTTTATGCTAGCATGCTATTCAGAAGTTTTACTTGGCATTCATGACCAAATGTAGCCTAAATATCTTAAAATTAACCTTGTACGTTGTGTTAAATTCACACATGGATCTGTTTAGCATGTAAACTATGCAGTAGATTTGTTTGTTACAGGATACAGGCTAATTTACCCACATGGTTAGCCTGTTAAGCTTAACATAGATTCACTGCATACAATTATATTTTTAGTGTTGTTATGCTAGCTTATCCATTTAAACTTATCAACTTATCCATTTAAAGTTAAAAAATATTTAACCAGTACAGACTACACATTACAAAAAAGTTTAATTACCTCCTTTTTCTTCCTTTCTTATTATTAAACATCATCGACCTGCCAGTGGGACTAGAGATGGAAATTAGCCTCTTGGATATAATTTCATGTACTTACATGTAAATATATAATATGTAATGTCCCATTTATAAAAAATTAAACTTGAAACAATAAAGAAAAACATTAAAGGTGACCTTGAACAAGTTAGGATAGATCTACAGGTTACACAAACATGTTCATTACATTTTAGTGGAATACTATTATTGTTTCTGTCTGATCATTTCTGCCTTTTGGATTTGTTTTAGGGCCTCTTGACACTTTAAATTAAAAATAATCTGCTGCTGGCCACACCCCTAAATCAACGTTTACACTCACACGCAAGAACGGCTGGATCAGATGTTCAGTTATACAACCTTGCATCTTTGAAAAGCAGAAGTGGAACCTCCTGCACAACCAGCAAGAATGTAGCAGGTGGTTTCTGGATGGTAAGTAAACAACAAAACACTTGTCTTTTCCAACAGCCAGTGTACAGGGCATAAAGTGCTGAAACCAGCTGACCAAACGTCCTGGAGAGTGGCTGTGGTTGCTCAGCAACGGTGAAAGGCCTTAGCTTATGGCATTCAAGAAGAATTTGAATTGAAGCTACTCATTTTCCAGACTCTAAAAAAAACGACTGGATGGTTGTTTTTTTAGGGCTTGGGTTGTTTTAAGAAGCCGTAGAAATGCAAATCAAATTATAAAATTGTGCAAAATGTGAATTTTGTAGCTGTGAAACAACAAAAAGGAGCATTTCTGTCATCTGTTGACATGAAGTGTGGACAAAATGCTAATCTATGAACGTCATGATATGAACAAACTGACTGACGGGTCTGGTGGGGTGACCAATCAGGTCTGCAGGGTGTCCGGCGCCGCCCCTGTGGCCACGCCCCTTCGCCCCTTCACCCTGCTCTTCCCAGCCAAGTCAAGATGCCACTCCAACCTGCCACCCCGGCTTCTCACTCAGAGAAAGAAATGAGTAATCGGCCACAAAGTGTCAGCCAGCCTTAATCCCCTTTTAATTTCCTTGCGGGGCCGGCGCCAGGGCTCTGGCTGCAGCGCGGCGCCGAAGCCGGCCGCATGGCCGCAGTCACAGGCGGGCGGGCGGGTGGCGCAGGCCTGGGGGTCTTTACTGGGATCCAAGCTCAGAGAAAACAATAACCACACACACTGCCACCACTGTTTGCATTACACTTGAGCAGGATTTAGGATAAAGCATGCGCGCCCAGTCACACATACAACCACCAGGCTGCAGGCTGGACATATGATGGTCTCCTTTCTACACCTAGCCGTATATTAAGCATGTGCCGGAGCTCTCAAGCACACCCCTGGTAATACTACACCAGATGAGGCTATTTTTATCCTAATTTATACAGGTTGGTCTCAACACAGGGGTTGCTGCCACACAGCTGGCCAATCCCCAGCAATCCCACAATGCCAGGAGTGTTATCTCCTTTTGAACAGCAATTTATTTCCCCCCCACCTCTCTCTCTCTCTCTTCGCAGTTATTTAAAAGTAAAGGTCCCGTCATTAAAATGTATGCTTTCTCAACACACTTGCAAAAAGAAAAGGGCATCTGGCGAGCGGCGTGCGCTCCGCGTTCGCGTAATGAAAGGCGTAGAAAGGAAGACGGAGAGCGTATCTTTGTAAGGCGCTTCGCTGAGAGGTGGGCTCAGCGGAACAAAATGGTGAAGGTTAACTCTATTCTGGCACACGAGGGAATGTTTTTCCCACAATGACATTTACACACAGCAGGGATTTTCTCCCTGAGAGCACCCTCATAACGCTCACTGTATATGAACAGAGGCATGTGCATTAAGAGTACAAAATAATAAAAGTGTCTGCGAGATGTGGAGGAAACGCTCAGGTGGATGGAGCTATAAATGATTCTAATGGTGAAACGCGGGACGTTTGTGTCGGTCACAGTGAGGATGAGAGTCTGGAGTAGAAATAACTGGGATTAAATTGGTCTCTATAAGCAAAAAATAACCAGATCTGGCTGGTTTGTGTTGTAATAATTGCACACACAGCAAAAACACTAAAGGATTTTTAGTCTTATAGTTGAAATATCTTAGTTCACTTGAAATAAGACAAAAGTAACTTTTCAGCAAGATGCAGGAGATTGTTTTAAGTGAATATGTGAAATAATCTGCATAATTAAACAACTGTACATCTTTGAAAAGCAGAAGTGGAGCCTTCTGCGCAACCAACAAGAATGCAGCAAGCAGCTGGAATGGAGAAAGCAGGATGAATAACTGAAATTATTTTACTGTTGTAAACAAAACAAAAAGTAGCAAAACATAATTTTAAATACTACTGATTTGAACAAATAATAAATATGACAAGCTTTTGTGCTTCGCATCGACTCTGATGGTTCTGTAGATCAACACATTTAAATAACTTAGAAAATAGCCTCATTTTTGTCCATAACAATAGGATTTAGATGAGGTAAGTAGCTTATAGGACGTATTTAAGTGAGTAAAACCCAACATTTATTTCACAAGTTTTGACTCACATCTGCATTAAGTTAATATAGACAATATTTTACAGTGTAATTTTGAGATGCTGTTTAACCACAGCTTTTTTTTAGTGATTTGCTTTAGAGATTGAAATCTTAACTCTAAGGTCGAGTTTAGGAAGTCAACTTTTTTTCCCAAATTCTGACTTTAATCTTCTGAGATGAAAATTAAAGTAAAAAAAAAATAGAGAAAAGTTTTCAGATTTAAGTCAGAATTTTGAGGAAAAAGTGATTTCTGAGAAAAACAATCAAAATTATTTTTCTTTCAGTGGCCCTTAAACTGACTGTAATCTTCTGAGATCAAAATTAAAGTCAGAATTTTGAGAAAAATGTTGAGAAAAATAGCCAAAATTCTGGGAAAAAAAAATCTGAATTTTGATAAAATTGTATTCTTTCTTTCTTCCATAGCTACTGAAAACAGTTGAGTGAAATAGTGCAGCTGGGATCATTTCTAAAGCCTGCTGGTGAATGTTGTAGCTCCTCATTGTGAGCACAGCGGGCAGCAGGAAGGGACAGTCGATGGCCTGGATCCGGTTTATCAGCAGACCGATTCTGACTGATCAAATCTATCTGAGGACAACATGAGATGCTTTTGGCCAGTCAGTCAGTCGGGTCCATTTTGAGGCCAAATGGCGAGTCGCTTCTAGAAGGAAACCTGGAACAAATCATCTGTTCTCTAAAATCACTGTGGATTATCTTGCTAAAATATTTTAGAAACAGCAGCTGATTAGTGCAGTAAAACAAATTTGAGTTTTCATCTCATGATGAATGACAGGAAGCGGCTGGACGTCAGTAGTCAAAGTCAACAGTTCCTTCATATTGATTAAAAAGTGTTACTTCAACTAGAAGATTATTTGATTTATAACAAAACATCTTTTCCCATTTTGTAAGTGAAATGATCTGCTAATACAACTGGAACTTTCCCATCAATGTCAAGGAGTTATTGACCTAAAACAGGTTCCTAGATCTTGTTGAAAAGTTACTTGTAAGTTAGTTTTATCTTATTTTAAGTAAACTGTTTGCACTAAAAACTAAAAAATATTTGGTAAAATTTTGCAGTGAAATTACACAATGCTATATCTAAATATTAGCTGAATTCCCTGCTGATATTGAAAGACGTATTAATGTGAACTAAAAATTAAAACATAACTAATTGATAAAAGAGGAGTTAAACTCATGAGTAGAGATGCACCAATACGATATTAATCTCTGTATCGGTCCGATATTTGACAACATTCTAGATCGGATATCGATGATCCATAACGGAAAATGTCCTCTTTATTTTTTTACATTATATTTATAATTTCTAGCTGCACTTTCTGAACCATTTGAAAGGTTTGTTGCAGTTTATTTTTACAAGTTTGAAACTGATTCAGTTAATTTCATTTTATTTATTCGACATTGGTTAATTAATTTCACTGACTGAACAAACTAAACTTGTTTTTACATGTTTTGAACAAGCTTGGTGGTCTATTTAAGTGTGTAGATTTAGCAAATAAATTTGTAATTCAGTTCATTTAAAAAAAGAATCGTTTGAAATGAATTCGGCTGTTTTTATGTATCAGATCGGTATCAGCTGATACGAAGCTTCAGATATCGGTATCGGAAGTGAAAAAAGTGGATCGGTGCATGTGTAAAATGTTTTAATGATAGATTGTTTTTCTGCTTTTATTTTGTGTTTAAAAAATTCAACAAGAAAAAATTCCCTCCACTTTCTGACGTTTCAAACATGAATCACTTTCCACTCTTAAATTTGCATCGCGGCATCTGCCGTGTTTGACGGTAAAAATAAAAACAGAATATCCCGTCTGTAACGGGTTTTCAAAGCGCCACTTTTCACAGCAAAAGTTCTGGCCTGCTGCAGCGCCTGGAGGTTTGGCCGGGTTTCCAGTCCGGTCTCATTTAAGGCTAATTCCTGAGTGGGTCCACGTGTTTGATCCCGTTGCCCATCTGAAGTAATTAAAGGGTTATTAGTAAACAGATATTCACGCTCGCGCGCTCCTGCCAACTGTTTCATACCATCTGCTCGCGCGCCGACATTGGAGGAGAAGGAGAAGAAGAAGAAGTGACACTCAGGCCTAAACTCAGCCGTTTTTCTGCATGTGGAAGGAAATTATAGGTTCTATTTTAAAACCTGCTTGTTAATTTCAATCCCTTTTAACTGGATCCACTTTTGATGGCATATTCTTCGCTCTCATCCCTGCAGCCCCCTCCTCCTCTTCCTCGCTCTCCCTCCTCCTGCTGCAGCAGCAGCTCTGCCCTCCTGTCTGTTTTTATCCTCTTTTTATTTTCAGTAATATAGAAGGGATTAACCCTGCTGGCCCCTTGGTGGTTACTGTTTCATTTTATTCTTATTAAAATCTTAAGAACCTGCTTTATTATTCCTGTTTGATACCACCTCAATAATCCTCTGCCTGCCTGCCTGCTTCTGTGTGTGTGTGTGTGTGTGTGTGTGTGTGTGTGTGTGTGTGTGTGTGTGTGTGAGTGTGTGTGTGTGTGTGTGTGTGTGTGTGTGTGTGTGTGTGTGTGTGTGTGGCATGCAGCCACGGACCCATAGGTGAGCTCTGTGATGGATGTGCATGCTCATGTTTGGCCTGCAGGAAGTCCAGGACATGTTATTGAACAGATGCACAAATAATCTTCCTCAGTTTCTTTTTATTTCCACTTTAAAGACCTTCGATATAAGAAAGGAAATTAGGAGAGGCTCTCGTGTGTTTTCCTGCAAACCGCCTCGTCTGACAGATGTGTGTTTTTTCTTTAAGTGGTGCGTGTCGTGATGGCTATTACAGCTGATGGGTCTCTGGTGTTCGCTGTGATCCTTCTCTGCCGCATTGATTTTTCTTTCGTGATAAATCTCAGACGGGAGCGTCGTCACAGCGCAGCTTCACTGATTCTCCTGCAGATTTCATTGACCTGCTGGGTTTATTTAGAGAAGCGGAGCGCAGCTTGAACTGGGAGGCTGTTCTGATTTCCTTAACTTAAAGCCGATGTCTTTTCTTTCATAGCGCTGTGCAAAAGTCTTGGATCATCTATTACTTCCTTACACTTTCCCAGAAAGCAGTTAGCCTTTGTAGGGTTGTGCATAAGCCTGATATGAGAATCATGAAGATAAAGGAGTCTTTATGAATGTTTATGACTGCTGTCATGAAGCGTCATTCAATAAATAATGACACTTTTTATGCAAAGTTAAATTAAAGTGTCAAATTTGCATTATTCCTTAAATAATGACATTTTAAAGCAAGGTTGACACTTAGTGAATTTTGAATGCAAGTTTTAACGCAACTTTGCTTTAAAAGTGTCATTATTTACCAAAGGACACTTAATGACAATATTTATTTATGATTTTACCAACATTTTGGTAACATGTTGTGAGTAAAGACAGATATGTCAGGGCCTTCCCAGTATTTTACCAATATTTTGTCAAGACTTTATGAAGACCTTACAATATCTTAGTTTATGCGCAACTTGTCAACATGTTACAAAGACATTTCCAGGTCTTAGACTTTACCATAAGACCTTATCATGACCTTAACAATATATTACCAAGATCTTACTGATATTTTACCCACAAAATATCAAGACCTTACCAATATGTTGGTAACCTATATGTTGACAAGAGGTACCTTACCTATATTTTGTCAAGACAAAATGTACTAAGACCTTACCAATGTCTTCCTAAGAACGTACTGATACTTTACCCCATCGTGAAAAGACCTAAGACCTTACCGATATCTTACCAAGACTATACAGATACTTTACCCACAACTTGTCAAGACATTACCAATACGTTGACAAGACCCATATCTCACCAAGACCTCACCGATAAGTGACCCCCGTTATCACTAGTTATACTTACCGGTACATTTATAAAACCTTACTGATACTTCACCTGTATTTGGTAAAATATTGAAATCTTACCAATAATTTACCAAGACCTTACCAATACTTTACTCATGTTTTGGTAAGATCTTACCAATATGTACCAATATGTTGACATAATCTTGCCTAAACCTTACAAATAATTTACCCATATCTTATTAAGACCTTACTGATAATTTACTCAAGTGTTCACCAGACCTTACCATGACCATACGAATATGTTGACAAGACCTTACCAATGACTTACCAAGACCTTACTGATACTTTATGCATGTCATGCAAAGACCTTATTGGGACCAATATTTTAACATGATCTTGCCAATAATTTTCCTATATCTTGTCAAGACTTTACTAAGACCTTACCAATAATTTGCCAAGGCCCTCTGAAAACCATAAACATTTTGGCTGATATGTAATTCCATACACCAACCTTAATGATGCTCTTTATTCCCATTTCTGTAACTGAATCTATGAAAAACACCAAACATGACAGAGTTTGACAGACAACAAATAACATTTTTGCTCCAACATGGTGATAGCCAGGAAACTGTCAAGGTGATGAACAAGACCTCACCAGTTGATGAATTTCTGACAGACATGTTTAATCTGCTGAGGACAGTTTTGTAGAGATGAATCCGTGTCTTCTAGTTAAATTTTTCATATATTTACATAAATACACACAATACTGGATAGAAAATCAGTGAAAAAGCCACAAGAGTAAAAAAAAAACACTTTAGAAGACCTACAGGAACTATTTTAAGATCACTTTAAAAGGTTACAAGGAAGTTTGAAGAAATTGAGAGTGATTTTCTGAATCAATGCATACAGAGGCAAAATGCTGGAAAGAATGATTTCAGGCAAGCTAATGTTAATATTAACCTATCATTTAGTAGCTTTTGGAAAGCATCTGTCCAAGTCCGGCGGTAATCTGCGCAGCCCGGAGACTGTTCATCACTTCATTAAAAGCATAATACTGTTCAAGCATCTCCGCAGGCAGAAAGGAGCGTGGAGGATTATCTTATCGACTTAGCAAAAGGTCAACATTATTTGATTTTCTCAAAGGTTACTATTTATACCTTCTTATCGACGCGGTTTCTTCGTAGCACACTCGATAAGATTCATCTTCTCTTCTTGGTTCCCGTGTTTGAGAGTCTCCTGCATTCTAATTTCTCATTTACGATGCATTAAATTCAGAGGAGAGGAGGATTGTGGGGGACAAAGCTGATCAGGCGGCGCGGGATGAGTCAGGAATTGAACCAAAGTGTTTCATTAAGAGGTGCTGGCTGGCTGCTGAGACAACACCGAGGCTTGTAATCCCCTCTGTTCACTCGTCTTTCCAACACTCCCTTTTTTTTCACTCCCATCCTTCGCCGCTGCATGATCCGCCTTCCTCCGAAAACCCATCCAGCTTTTCCTCCCGTCTCCCGCTTCACCTCCTGCTCCTTGCAAACAGAGACATAACCAAATCCTTCACCCGGCGCGGCAGGGTCACGCCATCAAAATGACTCTTTTTATTACAGTTCATAAACAGCAGCTCCCACAGGAGGCCCCGGGAAATTTCACATAAACTTTGATCAAACACGCGTTAGCCTCCCTGGTCCCCTCAGCCGCCTCCGCTCGTGAAAATAGCTCCGCTCAATCACCGGCAGGGAAAACACGCGGAAAACAGCGCAAATAGCAAGGCGCCCGCTAATATATCGAGTCATTATTGACCAGGACACCCAGGGAATGGATCTAATAAAAACAATAAGATACTCTTTGCCTTTTCTCTCCCTCCCTCCCCCTTTCCTCCTTTACCCTTTTTCCTCCTTTAACGGAGGCAGTAAACTTTTTGGCTTTAAATTAATAGCTTCCAGGGAATCTCAGGTGAGCAGGTGATAAAAGCATCCAAAATAAAACCCTCCGTTGTACGCAGGCGTAAGGAAGCAAGGAAGTGGATATTTCCAACGCTGGCCTCTTTCTTCTTATTTTGGAATAGAAAAATATTCGATGTGTGACTTCCTGGTTGATTCCTTGAGATCTTTATTGAGTATTTACACCTAATTCCTCTGGATGAAAACTACTTTGTGAAGTGTACCAGTCCCTCCTGCTACATTAAAAACTGTAATCAGCTAAAGCATCCTACAAAGATTTGGAAATTCAGGGGGCGTCATTCACACCAGCCCTGTTTAGTTCACTGTTTAGTTCACTGTTTAGTTCACTGTAGATGGTTTGCCCAGAAAGTTTGGTGTGTTTTGGAAAGTGTGAAAACGTAATTGAACTCAAAAAAATTAAACTGGTTCGCCTGCAAACCTCGGTTTCGGTTCGGCTGAAGTGAACACTGGTGCAGTTCGAATGTGAACGCCAAGATTGCTCTAAAAACAGGAAGTGAACTACAGCGCAGAGCATTCTGGGTAAATACAACCAAAACGAACCCGCTAGCTTAGTGTTTCCCTAGCTTTAGCATGAGAAATGGCGTGTCGTTCTTCACCAAGACAAAAGAGAAATCCTACAACCACTAAAGAAGAAGGAAGTTGCGCTCAGTTTTTTCTTCTGAGGTTTTCATGTTGTTTCCTTCACTGATTCTTGATGCAGCGCCCCCACAGGCGAGGAGGGGAACAGGTTCCTCAAAGGTTTTTTCATTTGACTCTGCAGTGTGAAAGCGAACCTTTACATTTAAATCAGGATCCGTTTTCTAGCTTCAGCTCAACATGATGCAGCTGAAACAGTCATTACTGTTTCAGATGTTAAAAATGTGGTAGAAAAACAAAAAGTTAAAATTTCTGACTTGAAGTCAAAACTTTGCAAGAAAAAAAATCTATTTAAATTTTGAGACTAATCCAAAAAAACTTTCAAAAGTTTAACATTTGCTAGAAGAAAGAAGTCAGACATTTTTAGATTATCAAACATTTTCCAAATTAAAAAAGGAAATTTATGAGTTTGAGAAGCTTAAAATTTTGTAGAAAAATCAGAGAAATTTTGCAATTAATCTCTAACATTTTCTTGAAAAAGAACATGGAAATTTCTGAGTTTGAATACTCAAAAATTTACCATAAAAACTCACATTTTAAAATTAATCTCAGG
Organism: Micropoecilia bifurca; assembly: GCA_903067075.1. Classification (NCBI taxonomy): domain Eukaryota; kingdom Metazoa; phylum Chordata; class Actinopteri; order Cyprinodontiformes; family Poeciliidae; genus Micropoecilia; species Micropoecilia bifurca. The sequence goes on along the minus strand of CAEGAF010037857.1, from coordinate 19,581 downwards.
ATTTTGTAGAAAAAAAGGGACATTTCTGAATGAAAAGTTGAGAATTCACTTGAAAAAACTCAGAGACTTCCAATTTTTTCCCCCAAAAAAGTTTTAAAAATCATGAATTTTAAAACCTTTGGAAGATTTTTTTTCAAAAATTTAAACTTTGGAAACTCATAAATTTCCAAGATTTTCTAAAACATTTATGAGACTCAAATTCCTAAGTTCTTTCTAGAAGACTTCTGAGCTATATTTCAAAAATGTTCTAGAAAAACTTTGACATTTTTTTACTTTTTAAAGATTTTTTTTTTAGATTTTCTGACTTTCAAAAAAAACAACAAAACAAATTGAAACTCAATCTCCCAGTTTTCTTCTAGAATTTTCCTAGATTAATCTCAGACCTCCAGAGTTTCTTGGCAGGAATGTACTCCTGTTTTTCCTGTCTAAATGATTCCTAACAGTCCGTCTTAACCTTCTGCTCTTCATCTGTGTCTGAGCTGCTTCTCATGACTCAGTCTCTCCTCGCTTCGCCTCCAGCCTTCGCCTCTCCACTCTCATTTTCGTGTCGAGCCTAATTGAAGGGAACAACTCGGTCGCAGAGTGGCACATCTTTTCATCCGGATTGGGTTGCCATATATAAACACACTCTGGTTGTGTTTGCCTTTATTTCCCGTCTCTCCTCATTCTCCTCCTCAGGGTCCGAATCCAACCTGCAGCCATGAGGCAGGCGACAAATTGTCAGAGAAAACCCTCGAAGAAGAAAAGACGGATCCGTTCCTCTAGTTCATTATGACTCAGGTTGTGCAGCAGCATGTGTTGACATTGTCATCGTTACCACGGGAACATGTGTGTACGGCCTGTCAGCGGTGTATGCATGCATGAATATCCGTCCTGCAGATGCACGCGCTCTGCCCGTGTGTTTTCTCTCTGCTTTTCCAAGCGTCCGCAGGGAGGATGAGGACGGTTCCAGGTTTGGATGGCGGCGCCTTGGCACCCGCAGGCCTACTGAAAACCTGCATCTGCGCGAGATCAAGGGACGCCGAGGCGGCCGCCGCGCCCAGCCAGCCTGACGCACGCCAGCTGCAATCCCCAGAGCCTCCGCCGCTTCTCTGGCATCCTTCCCCCCTTCTGCCCTTTTCCTCTCAGCTCTCCGTCTTCTGACTTTGTTTCTTTTCTTTTCCATCTTCATGACCCTCAGAATATCTGACAGAAACCCAAAGAATCACTATGATGAACCGGTATGGCAAACAGATTTGTCACATAATGAACAGGCTGTTTATGCTTCACCCAAATATGCAGAATCTGTTTTGCTTTTAAAATCTTGGTTATTTTTAAAAAGTTGAATTCTTTTGCAGAACAGTGTGAGTGAAAACAAAGAGGATTATTTCTGTTTGTCCTCGTCTCTCTCTCTCCTCAAGTGGACCTGGACTCATTCACTCTGTCAGGTGTTTCCATCTCAGGAGCCAGAGGTGTCAGGGAATCAGTCAAAGGCGGACATGTTGGGGACGTAAGGGGGGGCCAAAGAGCCCCTAATTGGACAAGTGAGACCAGTGGCGGTGAGGAAGACAGCCGACCTCACTGACCACTTCGTGACACGCCATTTGCCTTGGAGGACCCCGACCGCTGGCCCGACAGAGCCATAACTCCGGGCCGCCACCGCCCAGAGCAGCGTGGGCTAACAAGGCGCTGTTAGAGACTGAGAGTCCAAACTTTACACCTCTATAGGAGCCGACACTGGTGAAGTTAAACCCAAAACTGGTGAAGTTAAACCCAAAACTCTTTAAACACCAAACTGTTTAAATTAAACCCAAAACTTTTTAATTCAAACCCAAAACTTGTGATTTAAATCTAAAACTGGTGAATTTAAACTCAAAACTTGTGAATTTAAACCAAAATCTGGCTAATTTCAGCTAAGGAAACTGGCTAATTTGGACAATTTAATCCCAAACTGGATACTTTCTTCAATTCACTTCACTAAATGAAGAACAAAGTTATTTTATGCACAAGTTTATCAGACTGATTTGGTAATTAATATTAATTATTTTAATTTTGATAATACTAACATTTCCACCTAACTTTATCTCTTAGCCCATCTGATTATGTAACTTTCCTTTACTTGAGTATAATTTGTGGACACTCGACCCACCTGGACGTCCTGCTAAGAGTAGAAGACAGAAAGAGACGCAAAAAACTCCCTGCAGCCGCAGGTCTCACACTTTACACCGCAGAAAAAGAAGAAGCTACGAGTTTTTTTTGTTTTTTTTCCAGGATTGTGTCGCTGCTCGTTTCATCATCAGCCGAGCTGACACCGATTTATTTACATGGCGCCGGGAACGGCAGAGGAATTTGGAGGCATGTTGGCTGGAAGATCAGAAGCCTGGTTTATAGAAAGGAAAGCAGCGCAAACAAACAACACCAAAGGCCTCTGGAGCCGCAAACACTCACCCACACACTCATGAACACAGACACCCACACCTGTACACACACAGGTTTGAAGTTTGTCTGGAGTGGCAACCCGAATAAAGCGTGTGAAGCGTGATGCAAGAGGAAGGAGAGAAACCCGGCTTCAAACGGCTTTCAATACAATTGGCTGTGCCAGGCGCGGCAGTTTAACCTCTTTAGCGCGCTGGGTGTCTGCTAACTGGATGTGACGCACCGTCTGTGGCGTCGCCTTCACAGAGACTCACACAGGCCTGATGGGTACTGACACCCAAACTCAGCCCTAATAATAAGAATAATAAAGAAAACGCAACAAATTCCCGAGAATACACAATAAAAAAAGTAAACAGGCTGTGATGTGCCGCGCCGATTCAAGTGGTGTCTCACTACAGATGTCTCAACTTAGCCTGTTTATGGGAATCAACTTTCCCTGACTGCTCTCGTAACACTTTTTCCCCAAGAATATCAGCGTCTTCTTAAAGGACAAACGCGCCGCGCCGAATAATTCATCGCATTTGTAAACACTGACAGAAGTACAGAAGATAAACAAACAAATGAAAAAATCCACAACACATCACATATTTCTCCACAAACAATTTATAACTGGCATCTCCATCTGGGCCGCTGTTTTTATAACTCTAAATAATGCAAAACAAGACCAAAAAAATCAGCATTTTAACCAATTTTAAACCCCTCAGATTGTTTTAAACATGCCCCCTGGAGTATGGCAAGTCGTTTTAACATATAATCAAACCACGCTAACTTTTTAAATATCAGAAGTAGCATTCCTTCAAGCCAAAATGACGTTCTTAGTGAAATTCAAGATGTCGGAAAAACAATTCCTTCCAAAGTTTGAGTGGAATTTAACTATTTAAATTCTACACTGTAAAATAATATATTGTTAGAATAAAAGCTTTCCATGTGCTCTTACATTTTAAGTTAACACCCAGTAAAACATCAGTTCTGTGTAACTAGTGAGAGTTAACTTGAACAGAGATTCAAGTTAACTCTCACTAGTTAACTTGTGAGAGTTAACTCACAAGTTAACTAGTGAGTTAACTTGTGATTATTTGTCTCTGACAGAAGACAAATAATTACTTGATTTACTACCTAAAACCCTGTTTGTCTCTTTTTATCTTACAAAACAAAACTTAACACAATTAGAGGCCTGATCAGACCTGACACTGCCTAGGGGTGTTGTGTTTGCCAAAACACAGCCGTTACTTAGCAACCCCAGCAGAGTTCCGCTTGTTACCTAGCAACCCAAGCTGAGTTCCAGCATTTGGTCAGCTGGTCTTACTGGAATGCTGGAAAAGACAAGAGTTTTGTTGTTGATGTAACATCCAGAAACCACTTGCTGCATTCTTGTTGTTTGTGGAGGAGAAGTTGGGTGTCGTGGCCAGCAGCAGTTTATTTGATGACAACAGGCCCTAAAACAAAATAGGCAGAAATGATCAGATTAAAATCTCACTATCTAAGAATGATTTTGTTCAAAAAATGTATGTAACATGTTTTGTATAGGCCATAGTGAAATTCATTTTAGGAAGCTAAGATTTCAATTACAGCACTTTTTTGTTTTAGATTTAACAGGACAATTAAGTCTCTTCTGCACTAAGTACCAGGTCGTATCACCGGTATTTTACTCAGTATCGGTGGTATCACACATCACCACTGCTTTGTCTACGAAACAAATCTGAACCAGAAGTTATCCGCACCACCGTGGTTGGCAATGGCAGCACGCAGACACCAACACAAACAGAATATGTGGACACGTTAAACAAATGTATGAGAGAAAGATGCATAAACAAAATGGCCGCTGTCGGGATCGACCCGTGTGAGACAGAGATGGAAAATATGTGGATATAGCTAACTATAGTGAACAAGAAGAGTGAGTAAAACATGGAGGAGCTTCCCCTGAAATTCATGGACACGTCCCATCAATGTTTAAACGGATTTGTAAAGGACGCACAAACTCTTGGTGTGAAGGTTCTGTTGACTGACACTAAGGCAGTGATGGTCCATCTGAATCCAGGCTTCAGGCTTGTACCAGTAAAAAGGGGGCGTGTCCTATGAAGCCCCGCTTCGAGGCTTGTGTTGTCTTGCTGAAAACCACGTGACTGGCAACAAACAAGGCCTCGCTTTACATGGATCACGTGACTGCTTCATTTTGCGCGTCGATTTTCAAAATAAAAGCGCGATGAGCCGTGCTGTTATTGTCCTTTTGGTCGCGCATCAGAGAATATTTGTCTTCAGTGGCCAAAATAAAATGAACATTGACCGACATATTTGATGTGTATTGATGACGGCATTCATCAAAATGTAATGTTTGTTACTGGTTATCTCAATTGTAGATTGTTTTTTTTATGACTATATTTTTGTGATTTTGTGTAAATCTCTATGAACTGCGTTGTTGCTGAAATGTGCCACACAAGTAAACTTGATTAATTGTATAAAATGGAGCCAGCAGGGGGAAAATCTGACATCTGGGAATATTTTGAGATTATCCTCACAATAAAATTCTTCAATAATAATTGACCCTCCACCTCCCAATTTCTCACCTTCTGCAAAGTTCCACTATTATTTGTAGTCTAATTAGCAAATATATACCAGTCTTTCACAGCAGAAACAGATTTAATGGTGTAGAACTAAAATTCAACATCTAGTCAAATATAAGGGATCAGAGCCAATTAGAAATCCAAGAAAAAATGAATCCCCCAACAGGCTCTGCACTCTCAAGACACTAAAGCATCAAATGTCTTTATTGTCAAATCAGTCTATGATATAAAAAAACCCCAACACAACCACTGACGTTCAACATAAACCAGGATTAGATGAATCATTTTAATCATTAAAACATATGACAATTAAATATGGTCTCATTGATTATCCTGTTACTAAACATGAGTTTGATGAGAACTTTGTGACAATATTGCATTTAGTAATTTTTGGAAGTATGATCCAACTGAGTGATAAGGCTGTTACAGTTTCACCAGCAGATGTCACTAGTGATTCATGAATGAAGCATCGAGTAATGAACCTTTTTGCAAAGCGAAAGGCTGGAAAGGTTCATTGTTTCATGAGGCTTCATTTGCCCATCACTACACAAAGGTAGACTACATGTCCGTGTTAGCTAGCAGACAAAAGGTACATTAGCTAAGCTAATTTTGCTAGCTTGGCCGCAAGTACTTCAGTAAATATCACTAATATTTATCTTAGTATTTCACAGAGATGGGTAGAGTACTCAAAAACTGATCGAGGAATAATAATTGTAATAATAATGTGAGGCGAGAGCTAGTTTTAAGCGAGACTCGTTTGGTGTTGTCATGGCAACTGAACGGACGCGTGATGTCAGAGAACGAATGAACATTCCGAACTGAGTCTGCTAACTTTTCCCTTAAACATAATGGTGACTGTGTGCTATTTACTGGTGACCCTTGCGTTGCGCTATTCCGTGTACGTGAGCGATGGAGCCTCAATTAGAAGGAGCAGGCAGCTTGTGGGACAGCTCGGCGGGTCCTCGGGGTCACCGTTGGAGGCCTCTCACCTCATAAACATAAAGGGAGGAGAGGTCATCAATAAGTGATGAGCAGTGGTATACATGTATTTTTAACGCTGCTGCTGTCTGATGTCTGGCAGCTTTCACACTGGAGGCCAGAGAGCAGAGCAGGACCACTGGTGTTTGAATCAATCCTTCCTCTCTTCCTCTGGCAGATATTCAGCTTTGATTATGATTATGATTGCTGGAAAATAATAAATCAAAATAAACCACTACACGAATAACAGATTCATTAATTTCATATGTTTCTGTGTGTTTACATTATATTTTTATGTGTTGAGATATACATATTTTTATGCAAATATTTGACTCGATTTCAAGAATTACTATTTTTTTTTTAGATTTCTGCACAAAGGGCTTCTGATTCTGATCATGTTCTCTATAACTTTGTAATTTTCTGTTTTTATTATGTAAAGCGCCTTGCTGCTGGAATGTGCTGTACAAATACACTTGATCGACTTGATTGATTGTATCCAGGAGAGGAATATTAAACCTTTTCTGAGCTGGATTTGCGATGTTTGACACGCAGACGCGTTTGTTCATCAGAACAAAAAGTAAACAATGACTTTTCCTTTTTAACATTTCATTACGTCGAGCGTTCACGTCTCAGCTTGGGATAAATTATGGGAAAGTTGTAGAGGGAGCGGTGCTGGTTTCTGGGAGGAAAGGGAATGATTGATGTTTTCTTGTAGCCTACAGGGGATGGAGCAGGCACTCCACAATCGATTCAGGCGATGGTGGAAAGGAATAAGCCTCAGTTTGATTTACATGTGAAAGAGTTTGCTGAATTATTGTCATTATCAAAGTCACCAATACAAACACAATTACACGTTACCAACAGAGGAAAGTCATCAAATAAACTCTGCAGTGAAAACATTTCTGTGTGAGAAGCAATTCAGTAGCAAAATACAGAAAATGTAAAAACGGGGGAAAAAATTTGAAATGCTTCATGAAATGAAATTTGACGTTTTTTTCTCAGCTTTCCATACACAAACAATGACGTCTTCCTATTAGCTTCCAACGCAGAGGTTTCCCAGAACACCACAGTTTTAAAAACATACACCAACAGATTGAACACATAACCGGTCCAGAACTAAAATTAGACTTTGTTTACAAAATTAAGTGACCCGGACGTTTCCTTGAACATTTATGCTGCTGATGGATTTACTTTTCTTTGGATTTTTGCAACAAAAAAAAACAACACCTATACAAAGTTTTTTCCCACTCATATTTTAAATATTTGAAAGAAAATGCAGATTGGGAAGCTGAAATATATAAGTGTAATTCTGCTTGAGAAGCTGTCTGGTGTTTACAAAGCAGCCAATCCAAGAACTTTGTTCATTTTTCTCGCTACTAATTGGCTGAACTCCAAAGAGCGGAAATACAGGAAACTGTAGATGTTAGCTTCTGTGCGCCTGCTAAGATAGTTTTCACTGTATGTATTAATTTATATTAAAGTATGTTTACTGTTTTAGAGAGGGTCTCGTATTTGCAAATTATGGGGCCTAATCTACATGAACATCATGTTTTCCCAAAATCTAAATGAATGACTGAAATGACCTATCTTTGCCATTAGGTGGCGCTAACATTATGATTTTTTTTTTTACTCAAGTAAAAGTAAAAAAATATGGTAAAAGTTACTCAACTACTAAGTATCTGAACAAATTATCAATCATTTTAAAATTACATAATCTGGACCAAAATGTAAAGTTAAGTGGAAAGTTTGGTATTTTAAGACGAGAATGACAATAATTCATAACAAAATCAGGCAAAAATCTTTTTTTTAAAAAATCAATAAAAAATAAAAAAACGTATGAAACTTTAACAAAACTTCCAGGTGTGTGTCTGTCTGGTGAGGTTTTGGTCAAAACATGTTTTGTTTTTCACTCAGTGGGTAAAATTTCACTAAAGTCAGAGCAGAAATACTTCAAAATAAAACTACTCAAGTAAAAGTAAATCGTACACCATAATAAAAATAATTTCTTTCAAAAAAAGTTGCTCAAGTAAATGTAATTTCCTACCCAACTCTGGTTCTATAGTTCACACTAGATTTATCTACTTTCTACATCTAATATCTCTCATGCTGTGACGACAAAACAACATTTGTGTTTTGATTTTTTGTTTTTGCTTCTCCTCCTGAATGTCACATCATTGTTAGCTTTAGTGTCAGACTGAGCTGGCCGTCTGCTCCCAGAGGCATTTGTAGGGCTAGTTGGCCGGTGGGTGTCAGGGCCCCAGGCTGTTTTCCTCTCTGTTTCTCCAACATGTCGTCTGACCAAAGTGGCTCCTGAGAGAGGGCTGGGCGAGGGGCCGACGCTCTCACAAACACAACCAGATATTGATTGAGTAATCTGTGTCATCCGATAGTAATATGTCTAACATGGGTTCCCCGCTGTGGAGCCGCGCAGCCTTCAGCGCTATCGGGGAAAAGAAGAAGCAATTCATGTTGAGAGGAAATCAAAGAGGTGTTGGTGGCTGCTGGTTGTTATTGATTATCTGTGTTTTTATGGCGCTTCATCAACACTATTTACATGAATCGCTTTGAATAGAAACAAGGTTCTCTGTCTTTTTCACCTGTTATCAGTCAATCATGCTTTCATTTTGGTCACATCTGAACACTAAACTACATTTGCACTGCAAAAGATACAAATTCTTACCAAATATTTCTGGTGGGAATATCTTAGTACACTGCAAATAAGACAGAACTGGGTTACAAGTAACTTTTTTGGCAGGATATATAAGCTTGTTTTAAGTCAATAATTCCTCAATGTTAAACTATAAGTACTAGTTCCACTGGCAGATTCACTTCCTATGCAATTTTAATTTAAATCTCCCTTCACAATCTGGACTTTCTCCCATTGACTTGGATTCCTCTAGCTAGCAATCACTTCTCGGTAGCTGAGGGTCCAGATCCTCTAGTAAAAAGCATAATACATATCTGGTTTTTACCAGGCTACAATCTAGGCTTTCTCCCATTGACTTGAATCCCCTCTAGCAGTATTTCTACCAACCAATCAACAAACAGAAGGACATATGACGGTGTAGTAGGGCCATTTTATATAGAAAAACAGGTGTGAATTTCCACCAAAAAACTGATAAATATTCTAGGAAAAAAACAAGGACATTTCGGAATTCCAAAAGTAAAAAGATCATAGGAAAAACTCTGAAATTTTAAGTTAATTTTGGACATTTTCTAGAAAAAAAAGAATTTCCACGTTTGAAAAGTAAAAATCTGCTAAAAAAAAAAAAAAAAATCAGAAATGTTGAGCTTGTTCTCAAAACTGTTCCAGAAAAGCTTTCAAAATGTCTTGAGTTTTCAAAGGTTGAACATTTTCAGTTTTTGAAAGTATAACAATTTCATGATATTAATTTCCAAAATTAATATCAACGTTTAAGTGTGTTTTTTTTAATCGAAAATTTGCACTTCATTTTCTGGGCTCTACAAAAGCTCTAATAGTCCTACTCTCACTGGAGTACAATTTTTGGGTACAGCACCCACATCTGACTGTAACACTGGAAGTTCCTAAAATTAAAAAAATGAAATAGACAAAGTTGGGTAACGAGTTACATTTACTTGAGTAACTTTTTGGGGAAAAAAATTACTGTACAATGCTGTACCTTTTACTTTTACTTGAGTAATTTTAGTATCTCTACTCTTACTTGAGTTAAATTTCTTGGCACTGTGAGTAAATTCCCTGAATGAAGAATAAAATTAAATCAACAGACAGAAACACACACCTGACGTTTTTGTTAACGTTTCATAAGTTTGAGGATCTTTGTTTACGGTGCACGTAACTTCCGGTTAGCTTCATAGCCGAACTGTTGCTTTTACACATCACGGACAGACGTTAGCGGTCGGGTAACTTTTAAACAAATAAACATTTAAATAAATAAACAAACATTTAAATGAATAAATAAACATTCAGAATGTCAACAGAGTGCACGTCTGTGGTTAGCTTTCTAGCTAGCTTTCTAGCTAGCTTTCTAGCTAGCTTTCTAGCTAGCAGTCGTTTCGATCAGTAAAGCGCGCGGCTGAAAGTCAACCAGGGCCACCAGTTTGTTCGTGGCGGGTCGCGTGTGGCTATGCGAGGCAGCAGATCCGCCTCTTCCCTCTCCCCTCTTCCCTCATCTCCATCTCCGGCTCTCCCTTTCCCCCCTAACCCTCCCTGTGATCCGAGAGGAAAGCTTTCATTATTTGCTGAGATTGGGATGTCAATCCCGGCGCCCCTGACCCAAGTTTGTATGTTTTCTTCCCCTCCGTCATATCGGGGGAAATGATCTCCCCTCCTCTCCACCAGGCTCCTCCACTCCTTCCTCCAGGCTACAAGGATTCCTCCTTTTCCTTTTCCTTCAAAGATATTCCCACAGTTCCTAATTCGTCCCATCACGCAACATCATCATCAGATCAACTTTTGCTGTTTATTTTCCCAAATCTAGTTTTCCTTTTCAACTGAAAAGGGTCAGAAATTAAGATCCGTGTGATTTCAAGCTGTAATTAGTTAAAGGGAATATTTCAACGACATCGTTTACACCGCAGGATGCATTTGTCGCACTTTCTCGAGCTAAATTCAAATGTTTTGTTCAGATTGAAGCTCAGTGCGCAATAAATCGGTTTGTTTTGAAACTTTTTTGTGCCCAGAGATGCTTCAAAAGTTGCTCCAGATGCCCTAAATGCAAAGCTGTGGCTGTTTGTGCATAAAACATTTCTGTTTCTTATCCGACTAAGAGCAGATATAATAACCAGCATTAAAGCACATTTTGCGCACCAAACTGTAAAATTAGATCTTTTTCATTTGTGGCTAAAGAAGAAGAAGAAGAAAAATAGGCCATGTGATTGTTCAGCATTTTTAATTGATGTATTTTTCATCTTCCCTTGTGGATCTTTTTACAATAATAATAAAGATCTAATGCAGATCTGCCTCACTGGTCCAGTAAAATTAAAAATAAAAGCAGCAACAATCCAAATCAGGCTTTGATTCGCTCTTAATTTCATCAGAAGGTTGTTGTTCGTGTTTTGGTTTCTCCTTTGAATTATTATTATTATTATTATTATTATTAGAGGTCCATTGGATTAGAACGAGCCGCTGATCCTGAGAGAATAAGCCTTTTTCTCCTTCTTTTTGTCTGTCGGGATCTTAACCACACTCCATCCGCACTTCATTAACCCTGAGCCGGGGACAATCCGCGGTGAGAGCCGAGGGATTTACAGCAGCTTCCCTTTCACATGGAAATCAAAGGGAATCTCCGAGTCATCAGGCAGGACGCGCCCGGCCTTAGTCCTCTGATAATCAGCTGCGCACTTTGCAAGTATTAGAAGAAAACGCGCCAGTCGTTATCTGAATCGGTCACGGAGCCACATGATGGGGACATAATGATCTTATGGCGAGTTGGGAGGAATTTCCCCTCTTTATCCAGGTGAATCGTGAACAGAGGGGATGTTGACGCGCTGCTGGCTCCTCGTTATGTCCTCACATCCAGCAGCTGCTGCTCGGATGCTTCAGGTATCATGGCGGCTTCAGGTGTAAATAAAGGAGGCGCCATTATAAAGGAAGCAAGTGGCCATAAAAAGAATCAAAGCTGAACTTTAGCAGGAGGCGAAAAAGATTCAAAACGGCGTCTATCACGTAATGACAAGAACATGAGTCCGGAACCAGGCGCTGTCTGGTTGTCATTATAAGAAAATCATTTTTTAAAAGTGTAAGTAACGGGACAAGTGTCTGATTTTTTGTTATCGTAACAACCTGATTAAAATATGAAAAAATGAAAATTATGTAAAGTTAAAATTTCTAACAAAATAAAATCATTTGTATATGTTAATTTCGAAAGAATAATAACATAAAAAGTAAATAAAAAATTATCTAACCTTTACAAAGTGATTGAACCAATAACGTTCTAATATCTAACCATCAAATTGGAAAATAAAATAAATCAATAATAATCGGTAAAGGTAATTTTTGTAGGACATTTAAAGGCAGAAAGTGCTTTAATAGGAATTAAGTAGGAAAATATAAATTCTAAAGTTATAAAATAATGTATATTAAAAATTATAGGACTTTAATTGTTTTGTTTCGTCGTATTTATTTTGTATTCTTTAAAAACGAGTTTTCTGTGTTTTCGTTGTTTTCTGCAGTGGGTTCACTTTGTTTCCTAAACGATCCTGATTGGTCCGCGTTGGTCCCTATTGAATTGATCGGACTTCCTTTGTAAAACAAACCCATGATAAACATGTCTGCTGGTTCTTTGGCGCATGTTGACGTCCTGTTGGGAACTTCTTCTTACTGTAAGTAAGAGGCGTCATGCATGACCCCGACCGGCCAGAACCTGGCGCAGTTCGCTGCGCTTTTAATGCAATTTTCCGCCTGATAAAAGCGCAAGTTCTCCAGCCGTCAGTTTGATGTTTCACGGCCGGATCAGCCGCCCAGAGGCGGAGCGAGGCTCCCGGATAACAGGTGCCATGCGCGGTGACAGCAGGGGGTCTGGCTATCAAAGCCATGATCGACTTTCAATTAAAACCTATTAAAGTCTTTTGTATCGCGGTTAACGTCCTGCTCGCCAAGCCTCGTCCGTCAGCCTGAACTCCTTTAACCCCTGACGCGCCGCGCCGCGGAGGGATCGTGTGGATGCGCTCAGGCTCGGACGGGGGGGTTTGGGGGGCGGTGGGGCCGCCGCTGACCAGCTGTCCAGGCTCTGGTCCGCGGTCTGCCGGCGGCTCCAGCCCGGTCACCAGCTGTTGGAGCCGCTTGGCGCCGCAGCGCATCCAGCACCTTCTCAACCAGGAACTACACGCGGAGGGAAACAATCAATTTTCCAAAATGGGGATCATTTAGAGGCACTTAAACAATTGCGATGAATGGCATTAATATTTCATGTTTCTCCCCGCATTGTCTATGGACAAACGGCTCGGAGTCGCTGCTGTTTGTAGGCGGGCAGACTGGACGCCATGTTCGAGAAAAGACCGAATTGTTTAAAAATCGCACAGATTTTTGTTGCTTAGTTCACATAAGTCCAGATTTTGCGCTTGGAAGAATTTAAACAAATGTTCATGGATCAACAATAAACATATTGTTCCTAAATCCACGTGTTGATTCCCCTCCATGTCCCCACAAAACTCCAAAAGCGTTTCACGGTATTAAATGAAAGACATCTTTTTTTATTTTCACATTTATAAAAGTAATTCTTTTACATCAAATCCCCCCTTTTCTTTTTTTAATCAGTCCAACCTTTGCTGTGAACTTCACTAAAAAGTAAAAATAAACTTCACCACTTTTTGGGAGGAAACGTCTTTTAAGAAACTAAAATGTAAAAATAAAGGGAAAAAATGAAGAGGGAACAAATCGAATAAAATCCAGGGGAAGTAATTATACCAAAATCACTCCACAAGGTTGATATCTGCAATATACATGTTCACCAATATAAAGGAGAGTCGGAACAGTACGGAGTTATTATCACAGCTTCATATGAAATAACAGAAATGATGCACAACGTCAACAAATCCACCTGAGCTCGGGGCCCAAGCCTGATTAATCGATTATCGATAAAAATACAAAATGAGGCCTCACCGAGGTGATGCATTAAAATCTGTTGGGGGGCTAAAACCGTGTTTTAGATATAAATAATTCGACATATTTAAGTCAGCAAGAGCCAAGGATCCAAACATCCAGTCCATCCGTATATTTATTATCGCACCAGTTCCGTTTAAACTGGACCGAGTAGCAAACAATCGAACAAAAAAATGTCCTCGTATTTATTATTTACACGTCAACGACTCGGATGAATGAAAAACTAAAAAATATTGTTCCTTTGGATGATACAACTACTTTTTATTCAGACATGAAAGTTTGATCATATTACCAGTAAATAATAATAATAATAATAATAATAATAATAATAATAATAATAATAATAATAATAATAATAATAATAATAATTGGCTTGAGGTCGAATACCGGAGCCCAAATACTGAAACTGGGTGTAAATAAATACTTAACTTAAAGGCTTTACTGCCTTCTGAAAAATAAATAAATTATAAATAAAGCTTCTGTCTCACAAAGACAAACAAAAACAACAACAAAAAGTCCGTTTAGAGTCACTTCGGCTCGGTTCCGTCCAGTTTTGTCCCATAAAGGCCCGAACTGTTCATCGTTTCCTCTTTATTTCGTCCTGTTCGGTCAAAGCGGGTCCAGTTTGTCCTATAGAGCCTCAGCGGGGCGTCCGGCTCACCGCTGCTGCCCAGGCCGGGGAAGCACTCCGGACATGGGGGGCAGCGGAGGCGGCGGGGGCGGCGGCTCTCCGCCCCCCTGCAGCCCGTGCAGAAGGATCCGCGGGACCAGGGGTCTCTGTAGGGCCGGCGGGGGCGCCGAGGGGCCCCGGTACAGGTACAGCGCCGCCCCGGGGTCCAGGTTGGACACCAGGCTCTGCGGGTAGAAGTACGGCGACGGGAACATCCTCTGCAGGGCGGAGTAGTTCCCGGCCTCCGCCAGCAGCTCCAGCCCCACCGCAGTCTGACGCTTCCACTTTGTCCTGGAGAGAAATAAAACAGGCTGTTTTTAGTCTTCCTGCAGCCGGCAGCGATTGTGTTTGACACGCCAAAGTATCTCCCATCTGTTAACCTGGGATCCAATTAGAAGTAGGGAATGTTTTCCTCTTTTTTCTCCCAGCCTCTCTTACCCCCCGCTCTGTTTTTAAAATCACCCAAATCTCCAGCCTGCCACTTTGTGTTCACACCCAAACACGTCTTTCAGATGCCAGCCTGCACTCCGCGCAGGTGAATAATTCATAATAAAGATAATTGAGTAGATATAGTAGTTTGTTTGAATTATTAATATGCACACATGCAACGATGCATTATTCATAAGCAACTCCGACTCAAATTGTGTGTTTTTTATATTTATTTATGTCATTTAGCTGCATGAGAGTTAGAAATAAAATGAAAGATAAATAAATAATCAGACGCACTAAGGTTCATTCAGTCACAGACTGTGATGACCAGCATGGTTTCTGCCGTAAATGTTGAAAATAAATAAGAAATCATTTCCTGAGCATTCAGAATGAAACATTTAAAGCAGCAATCCGCGGGCCTGATCTTTCTATAAATTATCTCCCCAAGCAGAATTTCATTGGAAGGACGTTGAAAAAATTGACAAAGTGAGTGAAAACAGAGAAGTCTGTTGATCTCCAAATGTGGCTATAAATTCATCAGGATGGATCAAATGGGCCATAATGAAGTCATACATCCCAAATAAAAAATGTTTCTGACCGACTGAAAATACACATTATTATAAATCTATTGACAGGGGCGCAAAAAGTGGGTGCGACTCATAGGGGCGCCACAAGAGGGGGCGCCAAACGATGGCGGGGTAATTATTTTTAGTCGTCATTTTCTGTATTTGACAGCTGTTTGTGCATTGAAACCCCCCAGGGGGGCCTGTAATGTGTCTGCACACCCCTCCGAAAGTACTTAGCTACCTCCCTGTCCATGGACGTCAAAGTGGATATGGGTCCCATATGGGTGTTAGCTCAGGCTGGATGGGTTCTAAGTGATCCTGCACTTGCAATTGGCTTCTTGGAGGGGACCCACTTGGCGTAACTAAAGAGTTGGGGACCCAATGTAGGATTTTAGTGGGTCTCAAATGGGTATTATGAAAATCTGTTCAAATTGGACTACACACCCAGGACCGGATGGGTCCCACAAATTGCCCAGAGATGACCAACATCAAGCTAATGTAGGGAGTTAATATGGGGCGATTATGCAAACAAAGGCAATCACTGTTGGAGTTTTATTCTTCATCCAGTCCCTTATGGGTCCCATAAGTAAATGTTACACATTCATGAGCATCAATGTTTCAGAGAGTTGGGTTTACTCATTTGGGAACAAGCGGAAGTTTTATGGTTTAGGATTCTCAGAGGTTGTCTTAAAATTATTTAAAAAACACAAAATTATTTTAAAAACTAAAAATAATTTAAGTTAAATATACAAACTTAATTTCAGGGTTACAACAGTCGGCCATTTAACATTTAAATTGTTCTTCCTGGTTAAAATTTTAAAAAGACGCCGTGTGGTTTCTTCTCAGCTCTAACTTTGCCTGAAATCATGCTAGGCTTCTAATATGAGACCCATCGGGTTAACTAGATAAAACACACATTGGCAAAACCAAATGGGCCCCCTCTCACTTGGACATCACATATAGGATCCATATGGTTTCCACTTTTTGATCTAAATCAGAGCAGTGGCAGCATGAAGCTACCCAGGCCAAGTCCAAACTGGGGCCCATTAATGGGACTCATATGTTCTGTGAATGTTGGTTGACTATTAATATCTAAATAAGAAAAGCTACAAAAAAGTTTTTTTCTGGGACTTGGATGATTATTTCCGTTCAATCTCTGACCTTGTGACCTTTGCTGCATGTCTTCCCTTCTTCCCTCCACCCACTTCCTGTCTGACCAACGTCAACAAAAAGCACAAAAAACGTACTAAATAAATAAAGTCTTTGGTTTTGTCCAACTGGAAACTGGGCTATTGAATCACCAGTAGATCCGACCAACATGAAGTGAGCGTCAAATAAGAAATAAGACATTAAATAATAAACATGGCGCTGTCACTTGGTTGTTTCTTATGTCAATTATTCCTCAAACGCAAAAGAAAACATTGCCGTCCATCAAAACAATGTGAAAATTGTAAACACCTACTTTTAATTTTTGATGCGTTTTCTGGCCAAAATAAGGGAAATAATTATGTCTGACCAGCAGTTTATTAATCTGTAAATAGATGGCTGATAAAAACTGAGAAATACATAAATAATTTGTGCAATTGGTCTCTTTGCTCTGATTTCCATTTTACTGATGCATTCAAAACTGAAAATAAGTGTAGTAATGTTTTCTTCTCTTTTTCCATTTAAAAAAATATTAAAATAGTCAGCTAAAAATAAAACAGTATAAAATGTATGTATGTTGGATTCTGCTTTAATCCTCACAGCTGGACTGGAGTTAAAAATTCAATGTCTGGGATGGATATTAAGAGAATATTTTCAAATTGTGGAAAACACCTGGGTTCAACGTTTTGACCCAAGTTGACTTTCATCAACCCATTTGGATCTGGACCAAGTTTCCAACTCATATCCTCCAAACGTGGAGCAGTTAAACTAAATCTGAGTGTTTCCCTTCAGATTAAATTGAAACTAAACACACCAGGTTATGTTTTAGGGAAAAGTATAAACTTTTAGTGCTTTCAGGCTTTTTGACTTGCATACATGTTTGTAGTTTATCGGTTCACCATTATAGAACCGATATAAAATGGTTGAACATTGAAGAAACAATCAACGTTTGCTCCTTCTTTCATTAGAATAAAATAAAGCAAACACATTTCCTTTCATGTTGATAGAAATTCATCTGAATGAGGATTAAAATAAATAAAAAAGTCTAAACAAAGTAGATTATTGGATGGAAACGTCCAGCTTTGACACATTTTATTAGCTAAATAAGAGCTGACAGAATAAACAAAGTGTTTTGAGGTTTATAGGTTCAAAGATTCATCTTAAAGTATAAAATGCATTAAATGCAGCTGTAATTATTTTTGAGTGGATGGAGGGAAAACGTGACTCAGCCATGGAAGTGAACTTTCTCCTCAGTGTGAAACCAGAGTCTCTCCTCCATCCAGCAAAACCAGCAGCGCAGCAGCAGAACCGGCGGCGGCGGCTCGGTCCTCACCTCCGGTTCTGGTACCAGGTCTTGACCTGCGTGTCGGTGAGGTTGAGGGAGGCCGCCAGCTCCATCCGGTCCTGGACGCTCAGGTACTTCTGGCGCTCAAAGCTGCGCTCCAGCTGCGCCAGCTGGTGGTCGGTGAAGGCCGTCCGGGCCTTGCGGGGCTTCTTGAGCCGGACCTGCGGGCTGTCCCTGCTGCTGGAGATCTCACGGTCCCCCTCCTCCTTCACTGCCGGTTGAAAACAAACAACGAGGAGGAAGAATGTTGAGAGGAAGGAAACGGAGGTCAAAATGCGGAAATGTCTGTGCAGCACATTTTGAAAGTTCTGAAACAAATCAAAATATATTTTAGATTGGATTTGTCCAAGCTAAAAATCCACTGATTAATCTGAAATGTTCAGATTTTCAAAGAGAAGAAATTGTCTTCAAAATAGTTTTTATTGACATTTTAAATATGCGCTGAGAAATAAAGGCGTTTTATTTAACAATATTAGTTTAATTTGCGTATTTGGGTCCATAAAGTGTCTTAAAATGACAGTCGTTGAAAATTGATGGTATTTAACTGATGTTATATTTTTATTCTTTTGCTTACAACGCAATTCCAGCTTCAAATATCGCCCAAAATTTCCCTCCCATTTCTTGTAAATTACAAAAACGTTTGTGTTTAGAGTAAAGAATTTACCTTAAAGTTTTTGCAAAACGTGATTTTAAGCGCGCAAAGCGATTTTTCCTCGCTGCGGGGCTGTTTGATTTTTGGCCTTAAGTTGTTATGAGAAGCTCCTTCAATATTCATATTTCAGATCTGATGTTTTCCCCGTCAGCAGAGCCGCGAAGTCTTTGTTCTTTTCACGCGTGGAGCGCAAAGAAATCACATACATGACTTCTGATAATCCATTCTGAAGGAGAGAAGCGCGAACAGAGGCGAGAGAGCTTGAATAGAGGAGGCATCACAGGAAGCATCGCGATAATAATCCCCCTAATTGAGCCACGAGGGGACGAGGCTGCAGCCCTCCACGCGCGGCGGCCGACACTCCACAGGGCGGGAAAAAACCACGAGCCGCGCGCGCTCACACGTCTGATTAAAGCGCCGAAATTGGACAAATTGGATCAAATCCGCGAGACAATCCGGGCGGCTACATCAAAGTAAAGGTGCGCGTGGCTGCTTTTTATCAATCGGTTATTGAAATAAATCAATTAATCGATCAGAAGCTGGGGCGCACAGGAAAAAAAGAAAAGAAAAGAGAGAGGATTGAGTTTAAATGTTCAAACAAAGATGTGAAAAATGTTAATTATGATATGAAATATGGTTGAAATTAAATGAGTTGTTTTGCTTCAGCTGGCAATATTATAAACACAGAAACACCGGATGTTTTCTGCCTGAATCCGCCGCTGCAACGCGAACAAACTTAATAAATAAATACCTGCAAATTAAATTAAAAATAATAAATTAATTGAAGTTAAATTAAGTGATTAATATATATTTTTAATCGATTAAATTGGAAATTTTGCAGTTTTTCAAACTGTTAAATTCAAATTAATTTATTTTTTCGCTTTATTGCAGTGTCTCGTTTTAATTTCACGTGAATTATTAAAATGAAATATTGAGTCTGGATGGAAAATTCTAAAATTATTAAAAATAACTAATTCAGTTAATTGCCAAAAAATATATAACTGTGAGTTAGAAGAATGTGAATCACAAAAATAAACTAAAAATATGGATCTTTTCAGCCAGAGATAGACCAAGACTATCTGGATGACATATAGAAAGTTATTTTTGTTGTTTTTTCTGTTTCCTAAATTAAAAGGTTGGGGGGGGGGGGGGGGGGGTAGAAAAATAAAAAAAAAAAAAAAAAAAAAAAAAAAAAAAAAAAAAAAAAAAAAAAAAAAAAAAAAAAAAAAAAAAAAAA
>CAEGAF010037810.1:0-14972 GCA_903067075.1 Micropoecilia bifurca | reverse complement strand
CACACACACACACACACACACACACACACACACACACACACACACACACACACACACACACACACACACACACCACAGGTTACACACAGATCACAAACAGATCTCTGCTGAATATTTCAGTTTTGCGTGAGCAGAAAATAAAATCCGGTTGATGTTCAGTTTGATCGTAGCAGGTTTTCTTGGAAGTCTGGAAGAAGAAATGTGATACATTTGTGTTTCTAGTTGTGATGGGACTCGATTAATCGCAGGGACTGTAATTAGTTAATTGTACTTAATCACATTTTGAACAACCAGCTGACTCTGGTGTTTTCTCCTAACTTTTGCTGCCGCCATTTTTCCGGACTATAGCGTAATTTGCGACAGTTGACTTAAACTGTTTGTGGGGAATAAAACCAATTTCACATCAGTTTATAGGGCTGATTAATAAATACTGAAGGATATCAGTATGTTTGAGTTTTATAAATTTGCGATATAGTTCCCATTACAGTTTTTCCAAATAAATTACCGTTTTTATTTTCCTCAGCTAGCAAAAATGTTGTCAGAATTTCAGTTGTAGTTGTTTTGTAAGTTTTGGTTAACTTGAATGGAAATGCTGCGTTCATACATACCTGAATCTGACAGCATCGTTTCCAACCAATCACCAGCCGCCGTGTTGTTTCTGTGAAATGACTGGAGGGAGAAACGGAGGAGAAAGGTGGAGAGGATGGTGAGTTTGGTCCCAACCTTTCTGTTTGCCTCAGCATTGATCTCTGCCTCACCTCAACATCCAGGCCGGCCCACACACTTATATTTGCTGAAGCTCGGCTTCGACCGCCTGCCTGGTCAAATTAGAGCCGGAGAGCCGCCAGGCCCCAGGGACGCCGCTCACGCTTCCACTCAGACACGTTTAGAGACGTTTCAGCAGAATGCGTCTGAATACGTGGAGCTGTGGAACAGATTTCTGTTGGAAACACAACTGAACATTAAAATAAAGGTCTTAGTGTTAATCTTAAAAGGTTTATTTTCTAGAAAGTCTCTGAGCTTTATGAAAAAAAATGTAACTTCTTGACTTTTAAATCTCAAATTTTTTCTTCTTTTTTTAAAAAAAAATCTCAACATTTCTGAGTTTAGTCTTTTTATTCTGTTTATACAAGGTTGTAATCTTTACAGTAATCTTTGGATGAGAACCCGACGCTGCTGCGTTATTCATTTATTAGTCTTAAGATGATAAATTAATGAACTTAACTGAGGTTTGTTTGTCATACTCTGTGTTTCTGTGCGTTTATTTTTGAGTTTTCTCTGTGATCCTGTTCCCTGTGAGTCTCTGTCTCTGCGTCTTGTGCCGTTGATTGTCTCCCAGGTGTGTCTTGTTCCCCTGGTTACCCCGTGTGTATTTAGTCTCCCCTGTTGTCTGTTCTTTGTCGGGTCCTTGCCAATCGCTGTTTACTGCATGTCTAACGTCTGTTGTTGTCAGTCTCGTCTCGCCATTTGAACTGTTTAAGTCCTGGTTAGCTTAGCTCGTGTTTTCAGTCTTTGTCAGTTGCTACCGGTATTAGCTGTGTGCTACTTTCTGCCGGTATGTCATTGAATTCATTGTTTTTGCAACATCCTGTGTCTACCTGCCTCACTCCTCACTGCTAACCACCCATTTTATGACAAGGTAGTTGAGTGTTAAAATTTCAAAACAGATAAAACGCATTTTGCATCCCAAACCGGATTCTGGGCCGTTACTCTTTCCGGTTCTGTTATCTGTCCGCCATCTTTGTTGCGGTACCAACCGTCTCCGTTTAAGGATGACTAGCGGCGCCCTCTGCTGGATGGCGGCCAAACTACAACATTAACAAAGATCTAATCTAAGCAGACATTATCAGTTAATCGATTTGAACTAATTTTATTCTAATAAACCATTAATTTACAATTCATCTGCACTCTGGACCAAATCAAGTCCTGTATCGCCTCGGAGTTTCACTGTAGGATTTACTGTAACTGAAAGTCGGACCTTTCTTCCAGTTTGTGCCAACGCACCTTTTTGTTTGCGTGTGTGTGTGTGTGTGTGTGTGTGTGTGTGTGTGTGTGTGTGTGTGTGTGTGTGTGTGTGTGTGTGTGTGTGAGTGAGAAAGTGTGCTGTGTCAGCACCTGAGACAGACAGGCTGCTGTTGTGAAGCCACAGAGGAAATAAAACAGCAGCCCACGTTGTTCCAGACAGACGGACAGACGGACGGATCTCCTTTTGTTCCCGCTGTTTATTATTCCTTGTTCTGCTTCATCCTCTCTCTCCTCCCGTCTCTCAGACTTCATGCTCCCCCCTCCTTCTGCCACCTTTATTCCTTTCTTTCTTTCTTTCCCAACCTCCTTTAAATGAATCCGGAAATAACATCAGCGCAACTTGTGCGTAAACTCATCTCCCCACGTCTCCAGAAACACAAACACGCATCTCTTCTTCTATTTTTAAATATCAGCATGATTTTTCTTTCTTTTTCTTTTTTTTTTTTACTGCGCAAAATTAAAAAAGGAGGCGGAACAGATGGAGGAAGGTGAAGCTGAATATCTCACCGATGAGTGATGAATGGTTGAAGGAAGACTGAGCAGATGGGTAAAGGAAGGAAGTGTGGCTGAAGTACAGCAGAGGAGTTTGCCAGGTTAAAACTGCGACTGCGGCGCCAAAAAGACTTAGTTGAGGAAGAAAAGAACATTTATTAACAGGAAAACTTGGAATCTTGGGAACAAAAATAATAGGAAAAAATAGGAAGGATTGAAACACCTTTTTGAGTTTTTTGTGTTTGATTGTCTGCTTTGGTAGAATCTAAGATCCAATGCTGCCATCTGCTGGACATTTACGGGAAGGATTTTTCAAAACAAATTTTGAAGCACCATCTTTAAATGTTTAGCTTTTATCAGTAACTACATTTAGTTTGTACATGGAAGTAAACATCTAAGTCCTGATTACTTTCAATGCTGCCAGACTGGGCTGCTTTTGAAAACGACTGGCTGTGAAAAGAAAGAAAAATAAACAGCACTGGGTGGAGTGTTAAATATTTCCTACTTTTCACAACATATGGTTGTTTTTAAAAAGTATTTTACGAAGAGGATGAGGTTTGTAGGCAGATCAGAGTTTTATTACGCATTCACACCTCCCAAACGAGCCGAACTTTCCAGGCAAACGAACTGGAGTTCATTTAAAGTGAACCAAACAGGGGTGGTGTGAATGAAACCTTTAACCAAAAAAGATTAGCACCGTTCAGTCTAGAAAGTCCAGTTCGGTTGAAGCGACTCTGGTGCAATTTGTGAAAACCTAGACCGACTGAAATGCAGAAAGTGGACTACAGCGCCGAGCATTCTGGGTAAATGCAACCAAAACAAACACAAGAGTCTCTCTAGCATTAGCGGGATAAGTGGCCCATGGTCTTTTACCAAAAATAAAACAGAAATCTTGTAGCTGCTAAAATCTGACGCTACTGCATCTTTGTTTACATTTCATGAAGAAGGAAGTAGCGCCCCCACAGGCGAGGAGAGGAACAGGTTTTTAAATTAGCTTGGTTCGTTTGCAGTGTGAAAGAGAACAGCAGCAGATGGAAATGTGACAAATGCTGCAATTTTGACCCCCAATCGAACCGATTCTACCGAACTATCAGGTGGGAAAACAACTTTAGCAACAACTTAGTTTTAATTTAGATTCTATTTCACACACACTAATGCACAATCCAGATATCTGATTAACATTCCCAGTGAGTGAAGTAGGACAGTTTGTGGGCCTGTTCCTGCAGTTTGATGTCAGATATTAACCAGAACACTGGAAACATCCAGGTTCCCCTGATCCCACCTACACAGTAAACATAGGTGTAATGAAATTACATCACAAAGGAAAGGTTGTCACTGGTTGGTTGTGTTTCACTATATGAAATATGATGATGTTACATAGATTTAAAGAGATCGACTTATTAGTTCAGGATGTTTGTTCAATTTCAAATGAAACAAGAACAGCAAAAAAATCCACATTCAGGAGGTTTTTTTTAAAAATGTCAGCACATTTTTATGCTTCCATTTGGATTTTTACTGCTTCTAAAAACAAACCAAGCACTTAAAAAACACCTAGCTGTTGTTTTATTTTATAATAAGTGAATGTTTTATGATGTCAGGAAAATGTATCAGTTCAAAAACTGATGCGCAGCCAACAAGAATGTAGCAAGTGGTTTCTTTCCAGCAGCTATTACCAGCTGACCAAGCGTGCTGGAGCATTGGTTGGGTTGCTAGGTAACGAACTAGGCTCAGCTGTGGTTGCTAGGTAACAGTTGAATTCCCTTAATTTTGACTTGGCATTCAGGAGGTTTTTGAAACGGCTAATATTCCTTTGTTTTTTTATTTATAATCAATAATTGAAATTGATCATGACAAAGATCAATCATGATATCATGATAAGGAAGTATTCACCATAAATGATAAAATAAACTCCTAGCTTATAGGGGCCGAATAAAAAAGCTAGGGCGGGCCGGATTTGGCCCACGGGCCCTGAGTTGGACACATGTGCTTTACAGATGACCTTTTATAAGACACTTTCAGAGAACTGCAACACAAAGGAACACTTTCTAGGAAGAAAATAGGCTTCTATGGAGGCCCTGAAGTACAAACCACATGAACAAATCACTAAACACAACTGAAAACTACAATATATGAAAAAATAAGCATAATAAGCAAACATTACAAATCAAGAAATCCAAAAATTAACTAAGCAAAACTACAACTTAAGAAAACAATGACATTAACAAAATGGAAGAGGTAAACCTAACATATCACTGATTGGATGATTCCATATTTGGCTTTAGAATCGGAAAATATTCAGGCTTTTGTGCATTTGTTGAAAATATGAACATATGTTACATGAAAATAGCTATTGAAAACATATTTATCATCAAGATTTCTTAATTTATATTTGTGCTTATTGTGTTTTTTGTATATGTTGTGTTTTAGATTTGTAGTTGTGATTAGCAATTTGTTTGCACTTCAGGGCCTCCGTAGAATTCTGAACATTTTATAAAACTTCCATCTTTCAGTTTTCTCCCAAACCTCACCTGTAAATGCTTAGTAACTTGTCATTGTTATTTCTCTGCAAACTTAAAATGTAGTGTTGTATATTGAATATTAAGAAGGAAAATGTAAAATTAATACTTTATTCCTCTTAATGAAACCCATTAGAAAGCTCCAGAATCCAGTCAAGCCTCTTGACGAGGCCTACAGTGACTTAATTGGCCTTCTCACCTGCAGAAGCACCTGCAGGTGACAGCGCCACACATGGAGCCATGCAGGTTCAGGCATCCACACCAGGCGGAGACTGAAACACATTCTTGTACGTGAACCGAGGCGCACAGCGATCCGGCGACAGCAGTGTGAACACGCCTTGACGTTTAACGAGACGACGCTCACACCTCGCCTGACAGGACTCACCTGCTGCCACACTTACACGTGTCATTAGAGAGTCGGAGCTCTTTGTTACTTCCACTTGCTGACTTCACTGGGAGTTTTTGTGCCAAGCTGTGATCAACCCAATTAGGTTTTATTTACCTCTAATTGGGAACTAATCTGACCGAGGTTCCAGACTGAGAAATGAACAAAAAAAATACAGATTCTCTGTACATCTTGAAAATAAAGCCACTGATTTTCACCTACAATGGAAAGAAGTTTACGTTTCTTCTTTTTTTATCGGTTGATTGGTTTTGCCTCATTCTGTTCTTCTGTTTCGTTCTTTCTGCAGAATCTGTTTGTCCTTGGAGATTTAAGGTTTTTTTGCTGCCCTTTTTGTCCAAAGTTTTCACTTTCTGAGGGTGGAAACATCACTTCCACCTAAAGCCAGGAACAGAGCAGCTGTTGGCCCCTCAGCTAACAGATCAGCTGCGCTAGATCCCAGAGTTACATTTACACAATTACATTTACTTGGGTAGCTTTTTTAAAAACCCAACTATGCTGTACTTTTTACTTTCAATTGAGTAATTTTACTATGAAGTATTTCTAACTTCAGTATAATTTCTGGATTTTTGACCCACTGAATGAAAAACAAACATGTTTTAACCAAAACTTCACCAGAAACACAAACATACACCTACAGCTTTTGTTACAGTTTCCACAGTTTTTATTGAAAGAAACTGATTTGGAAAAAGGTTCTTGTGTGATTTTTTTTGTTACTTAAATGAATTGTTGTCATTTTTGTTCTTAAAATACCAAAACAAAACCTAACTTGACATTTTGGTCCATCTGATGATGTAATTTTTAAATATTAAATGATAATTTGATTGGTTACGCAGTACTTGAGTAGACATTTTAACAAATACTTTTTTACTCATACTTGAGTACAGTTTTTGGGAACTCTCATCTGGCTATACACAATCATAAATGTTTGCTCATGCTCATGCTAATGCTAATGCAATGTGCTAACATGGTATTTAGCAGATGCTAACGCACAAGTTAGCAGATGCTAACGCACAAGTTGTTCCAACTTTCTTTAGTTGGAACAAGTAAAATGTCAGAGAAAAATAATCAGAAAACTATAGATCATAATAATTAAACATTAAAAAATCCATATCCAGTTTGAAAGTATGATCTCATTACATTATACATTTTTAAACATCTAGTTTTTACCCTAATGGTTTCCATTAACCATAAAATTCCCAATCTAAAAAACAACAATAAAACTCTTAATTTTTTGCAAAACAGTTTTTGTGCTAGCATGAGGTTGTTTTCCAGCCGTAGCAAAACATCTTTTCGCGTCACACTAATCACGTGATCAAAGGCCGGATGCTACGAAAAACGTCGAAGACAACAGGAAGTAATTTCTTTTCACACAAGGAGCCGCTGACTCATCAAGTCTCAAAGCGTCACACAGTTAAAAACCTTTAAAACTATAAAGGTTTTGTAATCCCTGTAGATTCTGGATTGTATAGTGAGCAGAGCCTTCAGAAACTACTCAAGTAAGGGTGAATAAGTAATTTGGTAAATAGTCTAAAGTACTGATCAAATTATCAGTATTTAAAAATTACATCATCATACAGACCAAAATATAAAGTTATGTTGAAATATTTTAAAGATCTTTTAAAGTTCATCTTAAAACCCATTTACTTTACTTGGCTTTTAATTCCAGCGGGATTAAACTGTAAGCGTTTTTTATTTTTATTTTATTATGTTTTGTTTTAATGTACAGCACTTTGCATCGGCTGTGGTTGTTTTAAGGTGCTTTATAAACAAAGTTGGTTTGGTTTGGTATGAAATGTTGGTATTTTAAGGATGAAAATGACAATTCATATAAGTAACAAATAAATAATAAAATCAGGCAAAAATATTGATTTTTCCAAATCAGCTTATTTGATTTGGAAAAAGTTTTAAAACTTTTAACAAAAACTGCTGATGAGTCTAGTGAATTTTTAGTTTGTTTTTCATTCAGAGGGTAGAAAATCCAGAAATGTTACTCAAGAGAAGCAAATAATTACTCAAGTAAACAAGTACAGCGAAGTAAAAATACTACGACAAAAGTTACTAGTTTACAACCCAACAGTCGGCGCGTAAACATCCTTCATCGCGTCTCTCCGGTGCGTCACGCCGCCCAGCTCCTCCACGTCGCTCCTTTCCTTCTCCATAGATCCACAGTGGGAGCCTTCGTCACTTCCGCCAGTCTGACACGTGATTTCACGCAGCATCGCAGAAATTAATCAGGATCGTTTGGTGATGCTGCAGTTTGTTTCTGTTTCCACTAAACCGACGATTATTGACCGGGTTTCTGCTGCGTTTGGAAATATATTCAGTTACCGGCAGGCGACGGAGTATAGTAATGAAAAACAAACGAATAAAATGACAGTTATAAAATTACGAGCTTAAGAATAAAGTCATGCTATTTCAAGATGTCATAATATAGTTTAAATAATATAATAAATAAAATATATAATAATATAATAAAGTAATATATTGCAAGAAGTCTGTAGTACATAAAGTATGAGAATTAAGTCAAAATAATGACTTTATTTCACTTTATTACATATGATAAAGTCAAAATGTCATATGTAAGATATTGTATAGGATATTATATATTATAATATATAATATTATCCATCCATCCATTTTCTTTAGACCCTTGTCCCTTAGTGAGGTCGGGAGGGTTGCTGGTGCCTATAAATAAGATTATATATAAGAATATTATATATGATTTATATAATATTCTTAAAATATTATATAAATTATAATATATATTATATAAATTAAAATATTTCAAGAATAACGTTGTATGAGACTAAAAGGCAAAATAACATATTTTGAGAATAAAGTTAAGACTATTAAGAATAAAGTCAAAATGCTGAATAAAATATTTTTTTACTTATTTTTTACCTTATTAGTGTCGTCATAATACCCTGTCGTATTTATTTGTCTAAATTTTATTGATTTAATCACTAATTCAATCTATGTAGCCTAAATGAAAGTGAGCATTGCTACATGCACAGGCTGCTGGGGGATTTGCGAGGTTTTTTTTTATTATTATTTCCTCTATTTTTTATATATATAACTAAAATATTTGCAGAGTTTACCTACCTCTGGTTCTGCTAACAGAGCTTGTTTTTCTCCACTGTCGCCTTGTGCTTGTACAGTTTGCTCAGTCAATCATCTGGCTTAATTAGACGTTTTCACTGATCAGTCTAATTCCTCTGGGAAAGGGTTTGAACTGGATTATTTTGATTAAATTATACATTTGACAAAATAAATCTGCCAATAGGTCAGATTATTTAGGGAAATAATAAAAAAGTGGAAAGTTTTAGTGTTTGATTCAAGTTTCTGATCAAGTTTAATTCAAAAGTAATTCACTCAAAGTAATATTTCCTTCCTTTTGATTTACAAGGCAGATCTGATTCCCAAAGTTAACTAAAAAAATCATAACTTTCATGAATAGATGCATTTAAAAACTAATATTTTATTGTGAAATACTGAATCTGACAGATTTATTAGACAGCAGACACTAGAGGGCGCTGTTGGTTCAGCTTTGACATTTAACTTCAGCACTTCAGCGTTTGGAACAGCAGAAAAACACATTTTAAAAATGCAATTTATTAAAAACAAGCCATTTGTTGCTCCTATTTACAAAAAGAAACATATTTTAAGAAAACTTTAAATCTAAAACAGGGACAAAAAAATCACAAGACATTGAAGCAGTGCTTCAATGTCTTGTGATCACTGCTCACTGCTTCAATCCAGACATTGAAGCAGTGCTTCAATGTCTGGATTGACATTGAAGCACTGATTCCCAAAGTGCTTCAATGTCTGTCTTATATCTGGATTATAAGACAGACAGCATCAATGTCTGTCTTATAATCCAGACATTGAAGCAATGCTTCAATGTCTGGATTATAAGATTTGATTGTTTAAATATTTCTTCATCTGCAGTTCAAAGCTACAGAAAAAATCTTTAGTTTACTGAAAGTTTTTGAAAATAGATCAGAGAAATGAGGCGACATCAGGAGTTACTAAATCTTTATTCAAATCAAACAGCAGATAAAAACATTAAGGCAAACCAGCAGCGAGCTGCAAAATGGAAACAAACAAACAAACAAGCAAACAAACAAGGCTTGATCTGTTCATAAAAAAATAGAAAATTATAAAGCCAGAGAAACCCAACAGAACCCAGAGAGTCGTTCTGTCCGTGTTCATGCATCATCTGTGATTTCATCAGTGAGTGAATGAAGCGTTCAAGGCGCCGTTTACTTGGTGGAACCAGAAAATGCTGCTGATGTTTTTGTTGATCTGTGATTGGAGCAACTTTGAGAAATAAAGCCAAGAGTGAAGCAGCTCAACTCTGCAGCGGACGGTCACAGAAGCAAAAACCCAAACATTTATTTTCCCCATTTCTCATCGGATTCAGCGTCAGAACGGAGCCGGGAATTTCTTCCCCCAGAAAATTGACTTCAAGTCAGTCAGGAGCCGATTCCCTCTGCTGCCAATAAAGCGATCACTTAATAAAAACATCTGAACCAGGTTCAAAGATCAACTTTTACACTTAATCTTCGGTCCAGACAACCTGATAAATGTGTCTGAGCTGTAAACCCAGAAGTCACAACTGAAACAAACATTATTTTCATTTGGTAAATGGAAGATCTTAAAGTTTTATTCACATTATTTTCAGCCTATTTTCATACTAAAACAACCTGTTCAAACCCACAACATTCTCTAAGTGAAGCAAAAAAAGCTGGAAATAAAAGCTCCCGTTTCATGATCAATAAAATGTTAACATAAATTTTGAAGAGAGCTTTTTATTTTGAAAGTCTGAGCTAGAACCCCTTCCTGCTTTTCCTAAGAACCTCTCAATTCCTGATTTAATCAATTTTAATCAGGAGTCACAATAACTGGAATCATCACGGTCTATGTGACCAAGACTGATCAATACAAAAGAACCAGAGAAAACGCTGAGTCACTGGTTGCTATGGCGATTTCTGCCAGAGAGCAGAGACTGAAAATTTAAACTCAAACAAATAGATGCTGTGGAAAAACTACAAGTCGTATCAAAAAATTGCTAAACCAGGAGCTCCAGGACCTTCATGTACATTTTTAAGAGTTTGTAGTTTTATGTAGAAAATATAACAAGTTGCCAAGACTCTATGTTTGGAAAGACATAATGGAGGTGAATTAGATTGTGCTCTCTGCGCTGATCTGACAGAAAACTAAGTCCGACAGCAGCAGGAGACACACTGTGTGAAGGGAGACAGAAATACCTACGTTTTGATGTGTCGACTCTATACAGACTTCATACAGTCTGTATAGAGACTGTATGAAGTCTGATTATTCACTGATTCACTGATTATTTTACATCAGTGAATGTAAAATAAGACATTTCTGTCCTGTGTTTGGCATCACCACTGGTGTTTCAGCAGTAAAGAGTGGCCCAAATATGGAGCTCAAAAAAGGGGCGGGGTCAATATATGGAGGCCCAAAAAGGGGGAGGGGCTTCTACCTATTTAACCAAAATCGCGTTATTTTTAATAGAGAACATCCTTTAGTTGTTTTTGTCCCTGTTTTGGGGGGAAAACGTAGATACTGTACCATCACTGCCGACGTCATATTAAATAAAGCGCTGCACATTTTGATGGATCTACCTAAATGTAGAAACATCTGTAAGCTTATCATATGTCAATAGATGAAAAGATTTACATTACATTACTGATAAATGTGAACATATATTATTCTGTTTGACAAGAGAGCCACCTAGTGAGTTGCCTCTGTCATTACAAGCATCTGCAACAACGGTAACTTGATTTGGTTTAATTTTGTCCTAGAAATTTAGGATTTGGTTGACAATGGAATCTGTTTGGTTGGGTTTAGTTGGTTTGTTAATAGGTTTAAGTGGGGGTTGGTTTGGTTGGATGATCTATTTGGGTGGGGTTGATTGATCAATGATTAGGTTTAATGGATGAAATGATGAACCAACATTAGGATCTTATGTTTTTAATTTTTGCCCATTTTTATGTAAGTTGGACGGATATTTATTGTTGATTACTCCTCTGGATCCCAATGTGGTTTGTTTCTAGCAAAGTATGGATTCATCTAAAATCTTAAACATTAAAGTCTGATCCAATCTAACAAACATCTGAATATGAACCACAACATCCAACTGGAGTTATTAGGATTCTTGGTTGTTCATTAAGATCAAGTGTTCAACTCAGCAAATATATGTTAAATCCATAAAGTTAATATAGATCCCAAAAAATTAAATCATGAAATTAGCAGATTTTCACTCCTCTGAGAATGTGGCCATTTTTTAAACAGAATTTCACCTGGTTTGTCGGTTCTGACAAAAAAAAATCCCCCAATAAACCAAGAAAGAAACATAGAATAAAGACGGTAACCGAATGTTTCCCTTCGTTATGTGTTGGTGTGAAGAGCTGCTGGTCCCAAACAGCTCAGCGTCTCTTCTGGAGAGCCCAACCTCCAGAAACCTGAACCACGACCAAACAAACACCTCAAGAGTCTAAAGACAAGCCGATGGATGCAGAACATCCAGAAAGCTTTTACACCAACATCAGCGTTTCTCTTTCTCTGAACACGTCGTTTGTTCTGAAGCAGAAAAAAAGCGAGAAGCGCAGCGATACCAGAAAGAAAAGTTTGTCTCTGTTTCTAAACATCTGTCCATATTTCTACCTCAGCGTATTTGCATTTACACGCTTGATTCTCCCAGGTTACTGGTTTCACTGGGTTTGTCCGTCAGTCGGTCTTCTTGGCCCAGGCCATGTCGTCGGATCGCGGCCTCTGGCCCGTCAGCCATTCGATCAGCCACTCCATCCGTCTCCAAAAGCCCAGCTGGTCCAGTGGATAGTTGCACCACCCTGGAAACAGAAGCAGATAGGAAGATTAAAAAATGATAATTATTTAAATCTTAATTGGTAAGAGAGAAGAAGAGCTTTGGCTCTTTTACTGGCATTTTCTCTTCATCATACCTTAGGAATGATAAGGACTTAGGAACGCCAACATGGAGGCTGGTTCCCTCCAACCTTCCTGCAAACTGCACCTTCCAGAAGCTGAAGGTAATTTTTCATTTAGCACTTTTGCTATTAATTAGCTCCCCTTAAATAAATGTTTTTCTAAAGCGATAGTTTACTTGGCTGTTTGGTAAACTTTCAGTTGAATAAAGCTTGATATCTTGTCAAAGTTTTGGTTATCCAAAGTTAAGAATTAGTTAATTAGCAGTTTGTATATATGCTCTTATTTTGAAGTGGAGGAAGACAGCAGTTCCATTTCCTGTCCTCACATTTTCCTCTACCTTTATTTCAAACAAGAAGCATACAAGAGCAAAATAAAACACTGAAAATAGAAGAAAATATAAATATGGAATATTAAATTAATGTTCAGGGTTGTAGAGTTTCTTTTGAATTGAAGTTGGTGCTAAAGCTAAATACCGGATTGGTGTGGCTGAACTTATATTTATGATTAGCACTCAGAGTTAGCATAACTTGGACACATAATGATGGCAGCAGGAAGCTTCCTGAACTTCAAATCATAATGCCTCCATTTTTAAATTTAAAGCCTCCTGTCTGGCTCTCATTACCATGAGCAGAAAGATGGAGGGTCGTCCCAGGAGACATCCTTAACCTCACCAACACACACACACACACACACACACACACACACACACACACACACACACACACACACACACACACACACACACACACAGCTTCTCACTTCCTGTGATGCTTACTGAAGTCCAGCAGTTGAATTTATCTTTCTGAGTTAAGCACATTCATGGATGTGTGGCTGCAGGCCAAAATACATTTACATGTACACATGAATGAATGCATGGCGCCCAGCAGCAGCGGCTGCAGCAGCAGCGGCTGCAGCAGCAGCGGCTGCAGCAGCAGCGGCTGCATGAGCAGAAAGATGTTGATGTTTGCGCTGCTGCAGCAGCGGCTGCATGAGCAGAAAGATGTTGATGTTTGCGCTGCTGCAGCCGCCGCTGCTGCTGCTGCAGCAGCAGCGGCTGCAGCAGCAGCGGCTGCAGCAGCAGCGGCGGCGGCTGCAGCAGCGGCGGCGGCAGCAGCAGCAGCGGCGGCTGCAGCAGCGCAAACATCAACATCTAGAGTTATTACAGACAGAGTCTGGGTGGATCTATTGATTAAACAGAAACCCTCTACTGGTTTAAATATGGTCAAGTATCCAGAGGTTTTGTCTTATTTCCTGCATTTTTCCATGTTTTCCCTTTTTCCATCCCTCCAAATCCCTGCTTCCTCCCCCGCCGTCCTCCCCTGTCCTCCACCCTCCCCTCCGCTGCCTGTGAAGTCCTATTTGTTAGAACAGACAGCAGGTTAGCATTAAATATACATGGGGATTGTCAGCAGGTGGCGAACACAAAGGCAGCGAGGCGGGCCCCCAGAGGCCCCCAGAGGCCCCCGATCCGGGCCCAGGCAGCCAGGCGGCGCGCAGGGGACGACTCCGCCGTCCCCGACCGCCACCTCCTTCCTCCACCTCCTTCCTCCACACGCACAGGTTAGCAACCGGAGAGGAGGTCAGAGCGACCAGCGCTAACAGATGCAGATGTACTGCAGTGCTCGCCGTGCCGCCCCGACGGCTCCGGCTCACATCTGGCGTCCGCCGGGGCGCAGGGTGACGCACGAGGCGAGCCGCCCCCCGAGGATCCCGCCGCTCTCCTCACCCAGATGCAGGAGGAATACAGAGTGTGGATGTGTGACAGAGGCCTCGGGTCTCCAAAGACCGACACTAGCACAACATTTGCTTTTAGTTATTTATAAGCCTCCACACACACAGTCGCCATTTTATGTGAATATGCAGGGAAAGTTTAATTATTCTGGCATCACCATCTTCTGTTAGAACCATCCAAAATGGCCGACTTTATGTGTCCTTAATAAGCTTTTAAAGGTACGTTTGTGGCCTATGCAAAACATGTTCATCACATTTTATTGCACAAAATAATTGTTAGGTGATGAGATTTTAGTTTTATCCTTTCACAATGAGCCGTTTCAGGGAGCCATGTGTCTTTAAATTCAAATAATTTGCTGCTAGCCACGTTTAAACTCACACGTGAAAATGGCCACAAACAGACACACAATTATACAATCGTACATGTTTGAAAAGTAGAAGTGGAGCCATCTGTCTTTTCCAGGAGCCATTGTACAGCGGTAAAACCAGCTGACCAACCATGCTGAGTAACTGATCAAAACAATTATTTAATATTTCAAAATAGTTACTTATTCTCCAAACCTGAAAAGTACTTTAGTTTCCTACTTTTCAACACTACAAGTTGTGCAAAAACCCTGATTCCTGAATGTTCTAAATTAGTGGTTCTTAACCTGGTTTGGGTCGAACCCCAGGGGTTCGGCGGAGCCTCTGCTGCTGAGGTAAAGTCGTGATGACGCCTCACTTTGCCATCACTTGCTCCAGAGGATCACATTACATTGCTTAGCCAATCAGAGGATCACGTTACATTGCTTAGCCAATCAGAGGATCACGTTACATTGCTTAGCCAA
>CAEGAF010037800.1:0-13763 GCA_903067075.1 Micropoecilia bifurca | reverse complement strand
GTCCACCTTCTTTCATTTCCTTGGAAAAATCTATTTTGTCACGTGAAGCGACTAGTCGACTGGCTCAGAAAAAAGTCATGGCAGAGACAAGAATCGACTAGTCGACTAGTCGACTAATTGGTGCAACCCCTAATTATAATTACCAGGCTGCAAGAAATTGGGTCAGGGCCGGGAGGTGAGGAATGGAAATTTTGCTCCAGTATCAGCATGTCTGTCTACTGCAAGTTTTATACTCCCTGATCCCCTGATCTGCATAGATTTGCAACTATTTTCTTCTTGCTTGGTTCAAGTTTTTGCCTTCCTCTTAATATGTCATGCGTAAGACCTGTTTCATAAAGATGTGAATACATATCTTTACGCAGCAATGATCTTAAAACATATATCTATTTGATATTATAACAGTAATTTATAGAAACAATATTAAAATAAAAACTGTAACAAACAGGTGTTTTTCTTATGATAAAACACTAAAGAAAATTCAAGTCACGTATTTTTTTACTCTGAAATACATTTATACAAGATTTCAATACCTAGATTTATAATCTTTAACAAAGTGCTGTTAAAGTACTTTAAAAAAATATAATACAGTATTCGACACAAAAAGAAAAGCTTTTCAGTTCCAATAAAATTGTATGTTTTTTTTTCACCTTGTATTGATGTCTCACTTTACCACAGATATTCTCCAGATTTTTAATCTAAATCTGTGACTCTGTGGCGACAATCATTCATGGGGTTTACTCTCAAAAGCAGTGTTTCACGTACTTTTGCTCCTGTCGATATTTTTTAGATATCATCATGTCTGCCTCAGACACCAGCAAGTTTTTATTTATCTACTTGTCATAGTTTTAATAGCAATTTTCTGCTGCAGAAAAATGAAAATCAGCTGATTTTGGAGACGCATCAACAACACACAATCGCAAACCACAATCTCTAATTTGAAAAACTTACCGATTATGTTACAGAAATATATGATCTCACTGGCTGCACAGTCACCAGCAAACAAGATTTAAACGATTAAAGTGTAAAACTGGCATGACATGAGACTCTCAAGGTCTTGCTGTCAATAGGGTTGGTGTCGCCCTCCATTGCAAAGTAATATATCAAGCTGGTGTGAAGCAATTCTGAGCTCCTAAATGTGAGATTTAATTTAGTAAGCTATACCCATAGGGGTCAGCACGGCAGCACTTTTTCTTCTTTTAAGATCCAGTGAGGAGGAAAACTATCTGGACTGCTTTTCCTTTTCAGGAGTGCATTGTTGAAATACTTGCTCAAGTGTGTTCCACGGTGCATAAGCCAAAAGACAGGAAAACACCTTGAAAAAACTGCCACAAGACAGAATATAAACTCACTTTCACAGCTTCATTTGGAATCCACACTGTTCACTACATACAAATGTGCATATGGTTTCAATAAAAGTGAATATAACCTGACAGTGCCATATTTTGTTAATTTAAAAAGCAAAAAGCACCTTGAGGTCCTCTGGACTTGATAAAGCGTTATACAAGTGCAGACCATTTTTAAAAAAGTATAGATGTGGTGGTTACCAGTGCAGGTGGACAAACTATATAAAGAGAATTGTGGGTCACTATTGAAGAAAAGGTGAATGCAAAGATATGTGCACTCAGACATGATGAGAACATGAAACCTCCATGCAGCTGCTTCTGCCAGCCACAGTGGACCAGCGATCACATCCTTGTGTTTCACTTACACAACGCCCAGACTCCATGAATGTAGTGCAAACTTTGTGAAAAAAATGTTAAATACAAGAAAACCAGAGTTAGACATATCATATCTTAATAAATGAGATCTAGCAATTCTTTTCTATCCTTGTATAAGAATACTTCCTTTTGAAATAAGGTGAAATGAAATGGATACTGCCGTTTGCATTCACTTGTTCCGACAGAACACGACTATAAATGGGGTCTCTCTAACTTCCTCTTAGGTCTCAGTGTGTGTTCATGACCCCGTCAACCTCAAACCAGCTTCAGACAAACTCAGCGTGATGACTTTCAATCGTATCATGGAAAGAAGAGGACAAAATTTAATCAAAGTTATGTCACCTAAACTGTCCAAGCCTGTTAAGGGATTAGACTAAATGAAATAACTTGGCACGGTTCACTCGTTCAGACCCACAAGAATCCAGCAAGTGACTAAAAGGAGTGAAGAACAGTCTGTGAGAAAGAAAAGAAAGTCATAGAAGGTATAGAGAAATTAGGTTTGCAAACATGCAAACCGATGTATTATGTAGTTTGTCAACTTTCCAAGAATGCCAACAATTGCTGAACATCATCCTGTACTGGAGACGCCTACTGATTTCTAAAAATATGGTAGGTTGGCAGTAAAGCCATGATGTATCTCAGTCTGAACCTTCCTACATCTATTAAGATCTATTTTTAGGAAAGATGGCATAGCATTCCTAACGATAAGTGGGGAAAATGTTATAAATGTCTTTAATATCTAAGCTGAGTGCCTACATATAAATGGGTCTAAGCTTTCAGGCAAAAAAAGGGTTGAAGGTGAGAGCGGACATAAAGAGTCACTTCCATTATGACACACCTTATATAATCCTGCAGAAAGGATAAGCAGAAAATGCTTTTGCTTGACTACACCCATACTCTAATTCTGTGGCAAGAACAGTTTCCAGACAACAAAGTTATTCACAACCATATTGAAGAAAATGGCCTTGAAGCATCCAATCAAAATTCACAAGATCACAACAGCATATCTTACTGGCCTGTTTGAATTATGTGGTCGCTTACGTAACACGAGTCCTTTGTGAATGTAAGAAATATTCTTAGTCATTATGATATTAGCTGTTTAAATGCATGTTTATATTTTTTATTTATAAATTAATAAAGCTGAAAGGATGTCACCTATGTTTTCTTTACATTTAAATTGTTTTCTTTCTCTCTGAAATGTAATTATCTTAAAAAAACAACTGTCAAAACTGTCAAAACTATAAAATGTATGTATTCCCATTATGCTTTTCCTTCAAGGTGTAATGACTAACTATCTGTTCTCTACAAACACAAACACTTTATCTTTGACTTTGGTGTATAAAGTAGGGCTGTATGATATATTGAAATTGCCATTTGGTAACAATTCTTCCAATGCTCATTTCCTATGTACTTTGGGATCTTTAGTGTCTCTATTTTCTGGACTCGGTGAACAGACTGGATATCTTATTGGCATCCTTTATACAGGAAACAACAGACCACACATTAAGCAAGTATTGCAAATAAGCAAGTATTGCAATGATTATGATTAATGCAGCCTTAGATGCAAGTCTAAGGGCTGCATCTATTAAAACATTTCCATTCTGTTAGGAATCCACTAAAGGCTGTGGCACTGAATTTATTTCAACAGATCAGTTGTTGTCAAAAAAAAAATAGTAGTGACAGTAACATCATTAGTACAGTGGTTCTTCAGGCTTTCAGGTTGTAATAACTTGGTTATTCGCATTCTTTAGTGTTTAGCCTTATTATTAATTTTCTTTCGACATCTTGAAACTAATGTATTATAAGACAGAAACAATTTTGCTGCATGAAATTCCCATGTTTTTTATGTTTAATAAGATTTACATTGCATTAAAGTTTCACATTTAAGACCTAATTAAAAATTAAAACAGACAGGGATTCTGGGGCTAAATATTGCTGTTCCTCTGCTGTGTTCAGCTGATTCAACCAACAACATGATCTCTTAAACTCCTGCTGGCAGACCTCCAAGTAGCTTTTAACTAAGAGGAATCTCTTGGCAGGGGATTGTAATAAAAATGTAAAACCAATATTAAAAGCCAATAGGTGAAATGTACTTCCGAAGATTCTCTCTCTCTCTCTCTCACACTCTATTTCTCTCTCTCTCAATCTCACCCTCTCCCTTTCTCTCCTTTCTTTTCCTACCTGGTTTTATGTAACATGTAACCAGAGGCAGGCAGGTAGTAACATTTGTTCTGTAACATTTACTTGAATAAGTTTTTTGAAAAAAATGTACTTTTAGAAGTAGATTTGTTGCATTGTATTTGTAATTTTACTTGAGTCAATTTTTTATTCAGTACTGGCTCTCTTACTTGAGTAACGTTTCTGCATACTCTACTCACTAAATAAGGAAGAAAAATGCTGTAACCAATATGTCACAAAGACACACAGTACATGTTAAAGTGAGTCTTACTGTTTGTGCTCAATCTTTATTATTCTAATTTTATTTTCTATCTGCTAAGCCTTTTGCGCCATTTAGAGGTCACTGCAAGTGCTTTACCCTGTTCTGATGTGTATATATGTGCATTACCTACTGTAAGTATTGGTTTGATAAGTTTTACATATAAAAAAATATTTTAAACGTATTTCTTCTTTTTCACATAGCATTATATATGTATATCTTTTTGTCTGAGTTTATCATTTTTAAATATTAAATCAGACGTTCTGATTTGCAGACTGGGAGTGAAAACCACTACCCATAAAACTGTACAACATAGAGAAATATTCAGTTCAAGTTTAAAGTATTGTATTAATAGAAAGTGGGCTTCCTCATTAGGTATACTGTGTTAGTACCAAGTTGGACACCATTTTTAGTGTTTAGTAAAATTATATTTTCACTTTTCATTTCTTGTCTTTCAACATGTCAGACATGTTATTCAACACTCTTGATGGGAGCGGCCGAGTGCCTGAGGGACGGTTTAAGTTTCAACTTGAAATATCTGCATGTTTTGGTCTTGGCCAAAATAACACAACTTTATGTCGATCTTAGTGAAGCCAACTTAGTGGAATGAAATCTTTAAAACATCTAACTTTGCGTTGGATGTTTTGGACCAAACAAAACATATTTGATAGCATTAGAATAATAAATGTCTCACCTCTTGCCACTGAAGACTTTTATGTTCCTGCTGCCACCCAGGCTTAATAGCCAATGTCCCTTTTCGAAGAGATATGAAGTTGGCATGATATTGTCAGCTGTTGTCTTTTGTAGTCTTGTCATTGTCAGTAAATATACTCTGTCATGGAGTGAGCAGAAAACAATGATGTTTCGTTTTTTTTCCACTGGTTTTGACCTCGAGGCTGTGCCTTCTCCTATCTGAGCCATATTTATAAGTGCTCCTGATGTGATGGACAAAGAGGGTGTCCTGGGTCCTTGTTAATGGGTGCAAACTAGAGAGCAGGATGACAGCAAAGCTCCTCCAAGAGCAAGTCCTTCTTTTGTCAGACAGATGGGACACAGTCTGACTGATGTTCTGGCAGGTCCTGAGGCTCTGATGAGCCCAGCGGTTACCAGCACATCCACACATACATCATCATACTCATTTCTCCTGATAACTGCTGTCTTCCGTGGAGCTCATCTCATCCGAGTATCTTACAACCTGTGTGTGTGTGTGTGGGTTGGCTCTTATCTTTTATCTCCCTTCGCCTTTATGCATGAGTGACGTTTAAGATATATTTATGTCTTTCTGAGGCGAGCAGGAGAGGTCAGTGAGTGGATTTAAAGTCACGCAGGTGGAGATAAGAAGAGCAGTGACAGTGCCACCCAGTCAGGTCCCCCTGGAGAGACAGTCACTCAGAGGGGCAACAGGAGGCACGTCCATATGGACTTCTCTGTCAAAGCCACTCAGCTGTGCAGTCCATCATTGTGTTGTGGGGCACAGTTAACACTGTCCTCAAGTCTAAGTGCCTGTAATGAAGTCATAAAGCCATCTACACTTTACCTGTTGTTGATTACTGAAGAGCTGACATGATTAAGCATCTGTTGCATGTCAGCTTTACATGTCTGGACCTCTGGTTTTATGGTGAGATCCACAGAAAAAAAGGCTATTTGACATTGATGGGTATATTGGTCAGTTGTCACAACCAGCTTTCGCAAGAAACATAATTCAACTACTCAAAGACATTTTGGCCTTTGCATTAAAGTTGGCGAGTATTTTTGTGTCAATTTTATGAAAGCTGCATGGATTCGTGAAAGTAAAAAAAAATATATTTTTTAGTTCATGTTTGTCCAGAATTAAACTTTATTTCTTATTGATTTATTTTATTTAATTACTGCCTAATTAGACAACTGTATCTTTTTCTTGACGCTGTCAGAAGGTAAATATTATCAGAGGAAACAGAGATTCAGCGTCGCGACCTAATATCAGGCTCATTAATAGGTAGTTTGACAGGCTCTTTTTAACTCGGTAATATGAATGTCAGTCATAACAGTAAAGCGTTTCTCAGGTTGTACTGCATGCATACATATGTGTCTCTCCAACACTTGATCCTTCACGGCAGCTTGCCTGTGTCGTTCGTCTGACATTAATCCTTTCTCAGCTTTACATTCCTCAAATCAGCATGGCAAGCCAAAGAAAATATATAAGAAATGTTCCTCGTCCTGCATAATATGACTATGGTTTAGGCCAGCTTACTTCAGTCAGAACATACAAAGCCTGGAAAACTATGGATATTATTTTAGATATTTTTCAGATGTGAAAATATATGGACAAGAAAACAGAATGTATATTTATTTTTATTTCCAGAGTTAATGATCTGTTCATCAATCCATCCATCCGTGATTTTTTTGCAGGCTCCATTTCTACAGACTGGTAGAAACGTATTACAATCATTCATTGTGAACTTTTGTAAGTGTTGAATCTTAAAAGATATGTACAAACTCTGTTTCAGTTGCTGCTGGGACTTCAGCTGCTACGCGTCTAATTTTCATGCATTTATGTGATTAGGGTGACAAAGTGCTGGGTTTAAAAAATTCCAGTTGTACTCCTGCGGGGCATGCACAAGTTGATATGTTACTGATCAGTTGTTGCTATGTTACCATTGGAAAAAAAGACAAAGAAGGATGACAGACTTGATGGGCTTCATCTTTACTTTTAGTCTTTTTCAGATTCTTGCTGGTCCACACTGATCTCTAAGGTAAAGTTGTACACAGTCAAGGTTGACTCTAACTAAAGTTTCTCTTGTCAACTCACTGCAAACAACTTCCAGCAGGACTTGGTGGCAACATAAACTCTGGTTTCAGTTTCCAAACTAACATATTAAAACATGGCAGTGTGTTTGGAGGAGGACTGAAGCATGAAGCAAGTCACACTGTCTGAATGCAAGCTATCGCTTCGGGATCATTGAACATTCAAACATTGTTCTTGAAACTAAAGCACTTTTAATAAGAGCAGGATGTAAACTTGTTGCATAAAGAGTCCAGAGTAGATTTGAACTTTTCAAAGATGCAAATCTGGGACCTTGTTGCTGTAAGCCAGCAGTGCTAACCACTGCTTGATCATTTATATAATAATCAAAAACAGATTTTAAAATATTTTGTGAGTTCTTTAAAAATATTTTTGAATAAACATTTCAGGCAGTGGAGATTCATATATTTGCCTCGCTCAGAATTAACTTACAGATCTGCAGACTTGACCTCTGTTAACAGCATTTTTATTTAACACCCCAGATTTTTCACGGCACAGTAGTTAAGTCTATGCATTTCTAACAGCCACAACACCTTATCCTACAACTTAAGCTGTTCTGACTTCACATAAGTCAGACAGATGAACTTTAGGTTCAGTGAGGTTAAAATGAGACAGAATATCAAAGCAAAGGATATGGCTCAGAGGCACTGCCTTGGGGATGCATAGGAGTCATTTGAATGGCTTACTTGTATGTGTAAATG
Source organism: Micropoecilia bifurca (assembly GCA_903067075.1). NCBI lineage: Eukaryota > Metazoa > Chordata > Actinopteri > Cyprinodontiformes > Poeciliidae > Micropoecilia > Micropoecilia bifurca. The sequence goes on along the minus strand of CAEGAF010037800.1, from coordinate 6,125 downwards.
TAGCATTGATGTAGAATTATATATTAGACTTACAGAGAGATGTGCTGCTGCCAAGGAGACGGTGTTTCTCAGGAAGTTAAAGGTTAATTCAGTAGGAAGCCAGCTCTCTTCTGCATGGGTAGTATGTTCCTGACTAGCCTGCCAGCAAACCAGGTGTTTCTGCTATTAAAAACGCATAAAATCCGCATCTGTTAGGTTTTGCAGTTTGATTTGATTCTTGTTTCATTATTATATTGTGTTGGTGTCTTATTTTAGTTACCTCAGTCTTGCTCCGGTTTCTCTTTAGTTCAGTCATTATTAGTGATTACAGTTATGTTTATTTCTTGTCTCTAGTTATTTTTAGTTGCTCTAGTTTTACTATGTTTAGTTTGCTTTAATGCTATGTTCATTTCCCAGCCCCCCTGTGTACATTTTCAGTGCAAAGCATGTCTCCATTGCATGATTTGATTTATACTTGTGTTTTTAAAATAAGGGTTAAACAAATGGCCAAATTACATATTGCAGCTTTGGTTGCATTTGAAAACCTACATTTTCTTTTTTAAATCTTGACTAAGCAGAGTGAAAAAAGTCTCCAGAGGAATATTGTCTTCAGTCGTTCATTATTGGGTTGTGTATCTTTGCTCGTTAAAGAGGGTGTGGAGGAAAGGGAGGTGCAGATTGCTAATGGAATAAAATACAAACATTTACAAAACATAATTTAGTTAACTGAGCAAACTGATGTATGGGCGTAATTACTGGTCCTCAGTGTACAACACGAGAAGTTGAGATGGAAGTGTTTTTTCAAGCTTTTGTGTGAATGTGACCATGTTTCTGAGGAAAAACATAAAGTAAGATAATAGTAAGAGACAACTCAAAACATGGACAAAAATAGCAGCAAAGCACAGATGGAATTCAGATCTTATCTGTAATGAAGTTGCACTGCGGAGATTAAAATTTGAATCCAGGAAAAAGATGACAGATGTTAAACGGAAGGCATCTCACAAATGTTGAGAAAATTATGTACCACTGGAGAAAGCGTAAAAAGAAAATCTATGATCTCCAACCTGTTAAAGTGGTATTTTTCTGAGGTTAATAATGCTATGAATTATGCTTACTAAAGTATGAGGACATTTCTTTTCATCTCAAGTAAAATTATAATTTCATCTCAAAATTACATATAAGCACACTGTTGTACATGGGTTTACTCATGTTTTTGCTACAAACATGCCAAATTCAATAATGTAAGCTGTTTTTTTACAAGAAAAAAATGTCATACTATTTTTGTGATTTTAACGATACTAGGTTTTCATTTTCCACACTGTGACATGGTACTTACTAATTACATGCAGAATACTACAATAAGCTTCAGCATAAGAAGTGCTTAAAACAATTTATGGTTCACATTTTACAAACGCTTTAACAGGTGCATGAAATTTGTCTGGTATAGTCACTTTAAAGCAGCGTTTATTGGGTATAGACTGGAAATTGAAAATAGCAAGGGAGCAAGGTTTGTGTGTAATGAAATGCAGTTTCATAGTAGAACAGAAGGTAAATGGGAACTAAAGTAGAGAAAATCAAAATATAAAATACAACTTCACCTAATGAACCTAATAATAACCTAATAAAGCCCAAAGACTCTGTTAAAGGGTTTTGCTCTTGTGTAACCTGGAGGGTTACTTTGGGTCAGTATTTAGATTTGTAATAACAGGAGCCAGCCATTTGGGCGCCCTTGGCGAAATTATGAGAGGTGCTCCCTGCTGACCCCTGCACTCCCAACTAAGTATCTTAGCACAACCTCAGTATATTATACATCATGTAAAATTCACTGCTCTACAGCACATGGATAAATTCTGCTCTGTGTTAGATGAAAGAAAATAGCAGGAAATAAAAACAGTCATACTTAACAAGTGGCACAATTCAGTATCAATCCAAGATAGAGAGGATGGGACTGGTTGTTACATCTCTGGAGTCTGAGGTGCAAGTGATACAGGTGTTAGATATTTAAGAAGTGCATCTGAAAAGAGACAAATAGATATAAGTATTAGTAACTACAGGACTGGCTTTGGTAATAAAATAGAAAGCAATGTTTATTAGACATCAAAGATGTGCACCAAAAATGTGAGATGAATCAAAGATTTGAAATTAGTGTTCAGCCATGCTTGAATGAGTTCTGAATAAGGATTCTCGCTCCTTTGTGGTTTCACAGTCACGTATTGGGATGTTTACTGAGCTTTAGTCGAAAACTGGTCTTGTTTCTCAAATTTGTACATTTCCTCATTCATCCTATCAAATTGAGTCACATTTAGAAACTGATGTTTCTAACTGATGTTTCAAAAATGTTATCCTGTAGCTTTAGCTGCATTGATGGCTTCTGTGCTTCACCCCGGTTTGCACCGAAGGTGTTTATTTACACTTATCCGCTTCTTAGACACAGCCATTTAACCTTTCTAAATTTTACAAGCTGCTAGAGGCTCAGGAACATTGTGTGATAGTGTGAAAAATTACTGTGTAACTGGAATCATTCCTTCAAACAGGGATTCATTGGTAAGGATATTTAGTCTTAAAACGTGAACCTCGGAAAATTGAATTTTCTCAATTGGGCCTCCTCAAAGAACTAGGCACAGGGCAAAACGGGATGAATATTTTTTAAAATTCAATATTGCTAGATTAGATAGAAAATAGAAACAAGTAACAAATAAGTAAGGCATTTAAAAAAAATTGTATTATGTTATACATTTGGGGATGTTTGTTGCAATTTTTAAAGTGGACATTTTAAAAATATTACGTTTTTCAAATCTAAGAACTTGGCAGTGACAGTAAATAATACATCTTACATTTTGGGGCTCTGTTTTGGCATTAAAATTTACTATTTAAACAATTAAAAAAGTTATGTTACCTCTAAATGTCACAGGAGCTTCTGCCTGTGCAACACCTAGAGTGACGTTAGTTATGTGTCATGTAATTCGACTTTATTTTAAGAGTTATAAACATCTTTTGGTGCTGTTTGATTTTTTTTTCTTCCTAAGGGGGGTCAACAGGTAAAGGCTCCCACTGACAGAGGATCCATTTTCAAAACTTGACAGTGTGCGTACAAGTGATATTAATGTTTCTCATGAAATAGTCGGTGGGAAGAAAATATGTTATATAACCTAAACTGTGTGGGCATCTTTAAGAGCGGGCATGTTGATTGAATTTTGGAGCTAAAACTCTTTATACCAGCTATAAAACATCTGGGACTCAGCGCAACAGATGTCAATCGTGGGAGCTTCTTCATCAAATACTTACGTAAAACTGAATTTTCCTGGATTTTTCTTCTTCTTTTTTTTAAATTGAGGAACCAGTGGGTTAGTTTAATCAATTACTCCGGACCGCAAATGAGAAAACTGCTAGATTACCCTCTGAGGGTCGTTCTCAGGGGGCTGATTCCTTCATCACAAATGATGAGCTCAAACTCAGACTGACCAAGTAGGCCGCTACACGCCAGCTTACAAGTCTGCTTTTATTGAGCCAAAAGTGCTGAAGGTAGTGATTTCTTCATGCAGTAGCACAAAGGGGAATTGTATTAATGCAAAAAGCGACTGCAGCACATCCTGCAACATGAACAAACAGCAGAGATTCACTAACCTTTTCAACGACATCTACTTTTGGCTGGGTGCATCCAGTTTGGTACCGATTCAGCCACGATTTTGTGAAACGATGTGTGAAAAACACAAGTCCCATTCATTAATTACAAAGCAGGAGGGACGAGTTTACACGTTTTGTGGAAAATTGTGGCGAAAATTAAAAGCGAGAGAATTTTTGCCTCTATCCTTTTAGTTTGGCATTGCTACAGAGAACAATATAAAAAAATAAATATGTATTCAGAACTATATTAATAGGATTAAGGAGCATTTTCTGATTAACACTTTAGGACACAATTTTGTGATTTTTCACATAAAAAATCCAAAAGGTTAATCATTGTTATAAATGCAGCCCATTCCCAACCTACATTTGCATGATTATGTAATTTTTTTCTCTCTTTTTGGCTTGAGGGAAGAGCTGTTCATGTTCAAATTACATTTGAGACTTCGCTAAAAGGTTTTTCCTTGATAATTTGAGCAGAGAAAAGCTGCATGCATATTGTAACGAATGACCTAAGGACCGATATCGGATATGCTATATCACGTTGGGTTATCTATCTTTGATACTTGGCTTGTGCAGAAAAGTTTTTGTTGGTTTGAATCCAGCTTCCCTCAATCACATGACCATGGACCTCTGGGTAAGACACTTAACCCCAGGTTTCTTTCCGATAAGCGTATCACTGTGTGAATGTGTTGTTAGGGTGATTGGGCATTTTTATAGTTTTGAACTATTGGTAACAGGAGAAATATGTTTTATGCATTCAGTCAATTTACTAATCTGTTTGCTAATCCAAAAAATTGAAATTGAATGATAGAATAAATGCTTTTTTATAGTCACATGACAGTGAATATGAAGTGATTGTTGTCTGTGCATGGAGAAATCTCCTTCTGGTAGCAACCAGCACCACCAAGCTGGGTATAATTTCAAGGTGTGTGTCCTTCTCATCAGCTCTGAACGAAGCACGCCGCCTCCTGAAGGCAGCCGTAAAGTAATTTTCTATAATCAACTAATAGTCAGTTATCAAAAAAAGTGGTATCGTGTCTCCAGCTAATAATATCGTCCGACAGGAGGTTATGCATGATGATTTTAATCTGGTCAGGAGGTATAATCTATCATATTGAATAAGAGTTGGCTGACCAAAAGAGCAACCAGAACCACATGCTATAAAATAGGGTGCAATTTGAAATCCTCAGAGAACAGCCCCCAACGGTCAAAGGTACTTTACTAAGAGTAATAAGCTAATGGGCTACGGTACATGTGTAGAAAAAATATATATCCTCAATATTAGGTATAATAATTTGTTTTTATGGTGCAAGTCAATTGTCCTGTAATGAAGCTCTCGCAGATTTTAATTGTACACTTACTTATTATGCTTATTTTCACCCCCAGCTCTTAGTCAGACATGTTTTCTCCATAATGCCCTACCGTTTCAAGAGTTTTAACCTCACTCTAGGACCTGTAATTCTTTTCCTCTCTTCAGCACCTCTGGGTGAGTCATAATGACTCTTCAGTTGTGTCCGTTCACCCATACCCTGTCTTATTGCACAGAGCAAACTTCTAAATCCTCCTCATTATGGACAACACATCACCGCTCCGGCAGAGAAACGCTCTGACAGCACAATCTGCCTGCACAAGATAGTTTGACTGAATAAACACACCTACCAGTCAAGTTTATTAGGTTATGAGTCAGTCACGGGTCTGTGGTATTACAACCCTTTGAGACAACAAACAGCAGCTTGTTTGCCACACTTCACTTGTGCAGTGGCATGACACAGTGTATTTTTAGTCTCCAAGAGGAAAACCCATGAGGCATTGTTTTTAAAGTTTTCATCCTCACATAGCATTGCTTCCAAATCTCTTTGTTTGACATAAATGTTATTTGTGAGTGGAATTGCGAAAACTGGTGGTCGAGGGGGGAGATGTGAACGACCACTTTCCCAAGAGTACAGCTTACATAAGAAATGGGCAACAGAGCAAATGGTTTTGACTTTTCAGTTGAATGAGTAGCAGACACAGCATCACAACGATAGATTGGCATGGAGGTAATGAAGTCAGATGATATCCATCAGGGGATTGTGGTTTGCTGAAAAAGAGGTCGATAAAAAGCAGGTGGAATGAGAATGTTATGTGACAGAAAACTATGTGAATGTTGGAAAAAAACACAAAATATGATGTAACGCTCTTTTATATGCGCAGGTCTGACTGCAAGGCTTAGTGTTAACCACTTTGTAAAATCAGAAGTAGGTACGGCATGGAGTCATGATTTGGGTGGATAATTGATGCAACTGATGCAAAAAGGTTTGTTTTGCTATTTATTGCAGTGACAATAATGACAGTAATAATAATAACAACTAAACAAAAAGAGATTGTTCAAAATAAACAAAGAAAGAAAATAAACAAATGGACCAATCAAAGAATATTCAATGATACTTCAAATGTAGTTTCAAGGTAGTCCAAAAGCAAAGGGAGAATAGTCTTTTTCCTTTAAATAGTCTTTTTCCTTTAAATACTCCCTTGGAGTTTAG
>CAEGAF010037785.1:0-10211 GCA_903067075.1 Micropoecilia bifurca | reverse complement strand
TTTTCCACCCCAGGCAGTCGGTCCCAATGATCATCAGTTCTTATGATGTCACATACATGGCGAGTCCACAACGTCTTAAAATTCTAATTATTATTTTTTTAACGGGAATTTTCTGTTCATTGATCCTCACTTTCATTTTTTATTGTCACTAATATATTAATATTACATTTAAAATATATTTGAAGTATAATAAATATTTTTAATATAATTCTATGACAGAATTATTACACTCAAAATATAATAATAAAACTCTGAAATATTATATTTAAAAAGTATACTTTAAGTGCACTAATGTAAGTGTGAAAATTGGAGTTATGAAATGTAAAATGTTTTATTGTGAAAGGTTCCCCGAATGGGGAGAGAGAGAGCAAACTTTCGAGGGGAGAGAGAGGGCGAATGTTGGAGGTCAGCTGAGAAGACCGGTCAGCTGGGATCGAGGACAGCTGATGGTGTAGCGGAAAAAAAATAAATTTTCGACACTGAAAAAGAGCTCAATTTCTGTGGATTATTCTACAAGGAATCACAGTAGCTGGACACCCACAAGTCTTACACTAAGTACAATTTGAAGTTGTTCCCAAAAAGTACGTATAGTATACTAGAGTATACTATAAGTTGTAATTTAATACTATTTAAATACTGCTAAAGTATACTAAGCACAATATAGTTGTTCCAAAATAGTACAGTTTAAGTAAATCAATCAAAGTATGCTAAAGTATGTTAAAATTTAGTATACTAAAGTGTACTTTTTTTACTTGGGTTGCATCGCAGTGGATTGTACAAGATTGTTGGGAACTTGGATTTTTGGGACTTCATGGGGAATCTGTTGTCTGCTCCTTCCTTCATCATCCACTAGATGAGGCCAAGAGGTGACACCTACATGAAGGGCGTGCCGGCTGTCTGGATTAAGCACACCTCATCATCTTGGGGTAAAGGAGGAGCAGACTGCCAGCACTTCAACACCTCAGTGGTTGCCTGTTATGGCACTCAGTGCCCCTCTCAGTCTAGTAGTTTTTCTATGATTATCTCTTGTAACACTTACCTGTTGATCTCCTCGCATGTGTTTCTTTGTGGCGCCATGGATTTTACCCACTGTGTAGCCGAAGTCCGTCCATTCTGTCTGCTTTCCTCTCGTGACGCCCTTGATCTTACCAACCGGTTGCCTGAGTCCATCTCCTTCTTGGCAGAAGATTCTCTGACAGTTCTTTGTTTCATGGCTGGATAGCGGACCACTCCTCATCGCAAGAACCCACCTGTCCACCATCCATCCATCTCCAGTGAACACTTGATCAAGACCAAACACCAGAATCTTGATCATCTCAAGAACTCCCTGCAAGAGGTCAAATCAGAGGACTGCCAATTTAAACAGTTTGCCCAAACTCTATTACTCAGAATTAACTTTTCTATGTTTCTGTCATTGACTTAGGATTTCTGCTTCTAGAAATGGTTCCAGTTCAAAATAAATAAATAAATAAATAAATAAATATAAAAGCACCAAGCCTTTTTTTTTTCTTTTTGGAATTAGTAAATATTCTACTGACCTGTTTCAAAAATCTCTGAATTGTTGTGTAACAATTTTGTGACACAAGAGATAAGTTTGTTATGCTGGATGCTCTGCACAATGGCTGCTGGAAAAGGAAAATATTTTGCCGTTGGCTGCAATACACAGTATATGTTCATGCAGTTTTTTGTCCAAGTCGCGAACACAGCTTCATTTTGTTTTTGCTTGTAATCTCCCGAAAAGAAAGTTGTAGTTTGTGCAAATCAGTTTCAGAAGTAGTTTTTTGAAACCTAGCAACAAAACACAGAATAATTTACCAAAAGGAAACTTCTGTTCCTACTAGGCCTGTCAAGATAACAAATTTTGCTGGACGATTAATTGTCTAAAGAAACGATATTGTTTGAAGACCTCTTGACACTGATTTAATGGAAATGACTAATAATGCATGCGATTTCCTGATATTTTTATTCAAAATAACACGTAACACTGGCACTGACAAACTAAATAAACAAAACAACCAAAAACAAAAATAAAATGGATTCTCAGTCTCCACTAACAAATTCGTACTTGAATAAAAACTAAACAACATAAAGCCAAAGTGGAAATAAATATGCATTCAACCAAAAGAGAGCAGATTATGAAGTCTGTATTACCCTTCAGTAATCTCTGGATTTAAATAGAGAAAATGGGCACGTCCAACTTCCTAATGAAATTGTTCATGCTACACCATGTTTTGCCCCTATTTTCCCGTTATGACAATCTTAGATCGTTGGCCGATCTAACCGATCATCCTCCAGTGTATTGTGCGTTAACGGTAGATCGCCGTGGCCACACTGATCTAAATTAGGGTTTTTCCCCGACTGGGAGTTTAACGCTGAATGTGACAGGTAGCCAATCAGAAAGCATGGATTCTCCTCCTGCTTTCTGATGAAAATTACTTTGGGGAATCCCAAACAGCTGAAACGGTGCAACCCAACGTCCAGCGGACATCGGAGATGATATGTGGAAACAACATTAATATTTATTTAACGTTTCGTGCAAAGAATATAGAAATGAAAAGGGGAGGAGTTGGAGCCAAATTGCCACCGCAGTTGATAAACTGGTAAGTTTTCAGCTGTTCTTCGTTAACGTAACATGAATAAGTTATAATCATTTTCATTCAGCTAGGTCGTTACGCTGACTCTACCGAAGAAATTATTCATACAGTAAAGAATGATCACTGACATGCTATTTCTAATCAAATATGAAAATGTAGTAACAACATAGCCAAACTTGACAGCTGAATTATTCCACAATATTTTTCTTTAACTCCTGGCATTCAGCACCGACATTGTTTATAGTGGGGATGGTGTGCTGCTGACCTCAACTCGGGACGGTGTGAGACGGAGGGTGAAATACTTCGAAGACCTCCTCAATCCCACCAACATGCCTTCTGTTGAGGAAGCTGAGCCTGGGGACTCTGGGTTGGGCCCTCCAATCTCTGGGGACGAGGTCAAGGTGGTCAAAAAACTCCTCGGTGGCCTCAAGGCCCCGGGGGTGGATGAGATCGGCCCTGAGTTCCTTAAGGCTCTGGATGTTGTAGGGTTGTATTGGCTCACGCAACTCTGCAATATCGCATGAACATCGGGGGCAGTTCCTCTGGATTGGCAGACCGGGGTGGTGACCCCCTGTTTAAAGGGTGTGCTCCAATTACAGGGGGGTGACACTCTTAAGCCTCCCTGGTAAGGTCTATTCAGGGGTCCTGGAGAGGAGGGTCCATCGTATAGTCGAACCTCGGATTCAGGAAGAACAGTGTGGTTTTCGTCCTTGTCATGGAACACTGGACCAGCTCTACACCCTCAGCAGGGTCCTGGAGGGTGCATGGGAATTTGCCCGAACGGTCTACATGTGTTTTGTGGACTTGGAGAAGGCGTTCAACCGTGTCCCCAGGGGGGCCTTGTGGGAAGTTCTCCGGGAGTATGGGGTACCGGGCCCTTTGATACAGGCTGTCAGGTCTCTGTATGGCCAGTGTCAGAGTCTGGTCATCATTGCCGGCAGTAAGTCAGGCTCGTTTCCGGTGAGAGTTGTACTATTCCAAGTCTGCCGTTTGTCACTGATTCTGCTCATTACCTTCATGGACAGAATTTCTAGGCTCTTCCAAGGTGTTGAGAGGATCCGTTTTGGTGTCCTTAGGATCGCATCTCTGCTTTTTGCGGATGTTGTGGTCCTGTTGGCTTCATCAGATCGTGATCTGCAGCTCTCGCTGGAACGGTTCGTGGCCGAGTGTGACACGTCCGGAATGAGGCTCAGCGCCTCCAAATTCGAAGCCATGGTCTTGAGCCGGGAAAGGGTAGAGTGCCTTCTCCGGGTCGGGGGGGGTCGGCCTTCCTCAAGTGGAGGAGTTTAAGTATCTGGGGATCTTGTTCACGAATGAGGGAAGAAGGGAGCAGGAGATCGACAGGCGGATTGGGGCAGCGTCTGCCGTGAAGCGGGCGTTGTACCAGTCCGTCGTGGTGAAGAGAGAGCTGAGTCAAAAAGTGAAGCTCTCGATTTACCGATCGATCTACGTTCCCAACCCCATCTATGGTCATGACCGAAAGAACAAGATTGCAGATACGAGTGGCCGAAATGGGTTTCCTCCACAAGGTTGCTGGATTCTCCCTTAGAGATAGGGTGAGAAGCTTGGTCTTTTGGGAGGGACTCAGAGTAGAGCCGCTGCTCTTCCATGTCAAGAGGAGCCAGTTGAGGTGGCTCTGGTATCTGGTCAGGATGCCCCCTGGACGCCTCCCTGGTGAGGTGTTCTGGGCAAGTCCCAACGGGAGGAGGCCTCGGGACCCGACCCCAGATAAGTGGCAGAAAATGGATGGATGGATGGATGGATAGATGGATGGATGGATGGATGGATGGATGGATGGATGGATACTGGCATCCAGTCTAACTACTGACAAGACAATAGGAAAATACTGAAAGATGAAATAGTAGACATATCAGGTTAATGAATGAGCTGTGACAAAATTAAAGTGGAACAATGAATAATTAACATCAAAACTAATTAAACAAGAAAAAGGAAGATTTGTAGAGCTGGACAAAGGAAACATGGTTGTATACTGGTTGGAACGTCCATTGTGCAAATATATAGAAAAACAGATAGATGTGGAAATAATAAAGAACATTCTACACAAACAATTCCATAAATGTAATTTATTTCTCTTACATCAATACAATTACAGTAAAAAACAAGTTTTGAGTGAACTCATTTTATCAATCTACTGCATGCAAAGAAGTTTTAATGATGTCTTTTATGTTGCAGTTCCTTCTACCACTGTGAGAACAATATTCTGATGATTTAGTCTTGTTCTCTGTTATCAGGGTTTTATTACCTGACACAGAGCAAACAGGCTGCATGCTGCCAGTGAAAAGCACAAAGCATCAAAAAGCAGTCAGTTTGTTTCATCATCACCCTCCTACCTCTTTGCTTTTTTCCCCCTTCATTCTCTTGGCCTCTGGTCTCCAGCAGAGCTGGATGATCTGTGTGCTCTGAAGTCTTCATTATCGCTGCTTGCTTGCCAACCATCAGACAGGACAAACAGCTATTTTGATCTGAGCCTCTTCTCTTGTTTCCCACTATCACCCAGCCACTCTCCCTGCCTCCAACAATCTTTTTCCATTTCCTCTTCTTGAAGCCTCTCCATCTTCCTCCCAGAGTTATCAAACTCACACTCCTGTCTCTTTTTTCCATGTTGTTTTTGTCCCAGCTTCTCCATTTTCCTGGAAAATCCTTAGCAAACAATATTCAAATAGTATTTAACCCCTTGGCATTTTACCCTTTTTAATGCTTTTGTAAATCAATCCTGCTAAAAAAAATTGTCTTGTTGATAAAAATGTACAAAAATAACTTTTAACAAAAATAACTTAACATTAAATTTAAAAATGACTCATACAATAAAGTAATGTATATACAAAAAATCTTAAATAAGTGACTGCATGCATATTCACCTGCTTCATAATGTTCGACTTAAAGGTCTAGACAATGCGTGCTACTAGTCAGACAATAGGGTGAATGGAGATCAGCTGAGTGAAATGACTGTATTTCAAGTGAATGTAGTATAAAGACACCAGTGTCTGAAAGATGAATCAGTATCTTTCAGACTGATTTCAGACTGAAAATTAATCCACTCCAAGAAAATCAGAATAAAGGTCTCTAAGGTCCTGAAAATCCCTTAGAGCTCAGTTAAATCCATCAAGACATGCAAGGAATATGTTCTCAGTAAATCCCGGCACAACCTGAAGAGTAGAATAAAAACAATCCAGAATCCAGATGTGCAGCCGGATTGAGAACTGTCCACACAGACTCCATGAAGAGTGTCTTCTAAATACTGACTAGAAGGAGATGAATATTTGTGCTATAACTAATTTTATGTTTCATATTTAGATTTAATTGTTATTATTTTGTAGAAATCAAATATTACTTCGACCTTAAATGAATGGTTTTGTAAAAAAGAAATCATAACTTATTTGATTTGAATTGCAAAAGCAATAAAAAGGGATATTTTTAAAGGCTCTGTTTCTGAGTCCAATAACAGACACTCCTTAGTAAAAGTTCTTTTTGAACCACATAAATAACTTCGGATGTATTCCTCACTTTCTGTGCCAGTTTTTTTGTGCAATCTGGTACAACTCGTCGAATCAGTGGAAACATTTTATGCATTTTATTGAATGAAGGCATGAATAGATAAATGTGCAATTAGAAACTGAATACAAATAATTACTACTATTAGGATAACTGACAATTTTACTATTAATGATCAGTTTTAAGAAACTCAAAAAGTTTTTGAATCTTTTCTTTGATATAGAAATGTAATCATTGCTACAGTAATAAATTGCTGCACTTGTACTAGAATTCTAACAGTCACCAATCATAGTTCAACCCTAGGGAAAGAATCATTGCCTTCATTAAATGGATGAATGTAAACCTGTTTACCAGAACCATCACTACAAACCTTTTGTTCCTCTTATATTTTAAAACTGTTAGACCAAGGAATGTACATTTTTGTTAAATTTCACTAAACAACCATGCAGAAAACACATTCAAGGAGCTTTGTGCTCCTTAGCCTATAAAAATTATGCTTCCCAGGGTGTGTTGTGGTGGCGCAGGGGTTAAGCACAACCCATGTATGGATGCCGTGGTCCTCGACGCGGCCGTTGGAGGTTTGATTCCCGACCTGGCGACCTTTGCTGCATGTCTTTCCCCTTTCCCTCATTATCGAGCTTCCTGTCAATCAAATAGAGGCCACTAGAGCCAAAAAAGCCTTTAAAAAAGAAAATGCTTCCCTTCTGTCCACCCCAACATCTTTGGTTCTTTACCTTTTTTCATTTCAGGCTATACTTGTTGTCTGTAGTAGCTAACACGTTCACCACCTCTGTCCCCCACCTGCACAGTGCATTAAGTAATCTCATCACACACATGCACTGTCACTGTGCATGTGTGTGAGTCCTGCTGGGTTTTTGCTGCTATCCTTCTAGCTCACCCCTCTTTTCTTCCCTTACTATTTCCCCCTCTTGCTGCCTTCAGGCCACTGTTGCCCTTTGCACCACAGGTGAACTGTCACTGCCAATCTGGGCTGCCTAATACACTGGCCAGCTAGAAATAGGCTTCACTGGTTGAAAATGATACACACACACATTCACATCTGTCTACTGAAATAAAATGCAAATATGATGGGTAGCAACTTTCACATGTTTGTGAAGTTAAGCTAGCTGCCCAATAATAACACAAATAGCACATGATGTTAAATCAACATTGAATTATAGTTAGAATCGTTGATTTTTGGTTGAAGTCGACAAATGATGGTGGATCAACTTTCAAACAACCATCCAATCAAACCATTGAAACTCTGTCATTGAATCAATGTTGTTTTGTCGTTGAAATCTGATGATTGAAATGCTGATGTCTGATCAAGATCTGATCAATGTTGAATGAATGTCAGCTGTTTTTTCACACACATTCTTCCCCTCTTCTCCTCCTCATCAGAGCTGTTGGTCAGAGCATTTTATTACTGAGTGGGGCTTATCACATTTTTAATAACACTGAGCAGTGGTCCCCAAGCTACGGCCCGCCTCCACATTTGGTCCGGCCCCCTGAACAATACCAGACGGCATTTAGATATTTTTTTCATTTACCGTATTTTCTGGACTATGAGCCGTTTACATGTAGATTTTTCTTCAACCACCAGGGGGCTCTTTAGCAGGAAGTGAATCATTTTAACTCTGGTTACTTGGTCACCAACATTGAGCCCACAGGCAGCAAAATGAGTAAGAAACAGATCAGGTGTCTTTGGAAAGTTTCTTTGCAAAGAGGAAAAGGCCCAGAGAGACAGGAGGATGGATTCATCCCGGACCGCAAGGTGAGTCCAACATTACAAGCCCGCTTTGCTTAACATGCGGCGACCGGCTGCTAATGAAGCAATGAAGCTTCAAGCTGCTTCGCCACATAGAGACCAAACAGGATGTGGATATAAACAACACTGCGGGTGTCATTGACTCTCATCACTTTCAGATGGAACCGGAACCGTCTCGTTGCAGAGAAACAAGCTCAGGGCTCCGCTAGTCATTATCATGAGTTAAAATGATCACGCAGTAAAATGTTCGTATTTGTGCTGCTTCTGTATATTATTTAGAAGGGATATATAAACGTTACCATAGAGACCAGAGTCAGAGCGTTTGGGGCAAGATTTAAGAATTGTTGGCCGATTCTCCAAACCTCTGTGAACACAGAGCTGATAAAAGTTCAACAGGTTCGATCGGTTCGTGTGTTCAAGGAAGGAGCAACACGAACCGATTCGAACATCCCAGTTCCAGAAGATAATCTAGTAAAACCCCCAACATGGCGGGAATTTAGAATAACCAAAGACGGATGACGATGTAGAAACAATAGTGATAGTTTGTGGAGTCATTTTAAGAGATAAAAGACGTAACAAGAAAAGGTGTTGGATGAAAGACAACAGGAGCAGCTACTCTATTTGCTGCACTATGATTTGGAGGTGAATATGTTTTTTCATAGTTAACATTTTTAACTGAATAAACATAATAATGACCTTTAGATTTAATAATAAACATTTCCACATATCATCTCCGATATTCACCGGAATCTCAGTTGTGATATCTCAGCTGTTTAGGATTCCCCTCTGTTCTGACGTCACCACGCTTTCTGATTGGCTACCTGTCACATTCAACAGGTTGTTCTCGGTCCCAGTCAGGGAAAAAACCCACAGGCTGCAATAAAAGGGTGAAGACAACCAAATAGTGAATATTCAGGATTTAGTGGGACACCAACATGCAGAAGCCTGATCTGACGGTTCATCCCCCCAAACCCCTTGTCCTCCGGGCCGCAACAAAATGTCCAAGTCTTGTTCGGTTCGCAGTAATAAAAAGTTGGGGACCACTGATTTAGCACATGCTAGTAGCAACACGAAGTATCAGCACTTTTACTGTTACAGTTACCGTTCGGAAACTACTGTAATAAGTTCTGTTAAATCTAAACGTGGCAACTTTTTATTTTTCAACCTTAATAAATGTGATAGTCAATTGACCTGTTATGACTCAAATGTTGGCTGTCCGCCCCTCTGCTGCTGCTGCATCCTTGTGGAAAACCTGAAGCGGCAGAGATATGAGGCTTATATGTTTACTGCTTTATAAAAATAAAAAAAACTTGGGATTTTGTGGCTTATAGTCCAGTGCCGCTCATAGTTGGGATAATACGGACTATGATCCTTCCTGGATTTTTTCTGTGAAGAATCCAGATAATGTTATTTGATTGTGCTTTCTGGAAAATAATATATTCAATTTTAGCCAATTAACTAACATTGAAAATGTGTCATTGATCCATGTTGATTTATTGTCGATATCCATTGATTGAAATGCCAACATCAAATCCAGTGTGTTTCAGCACTGTTCCTACAAGCCCTCCAAGATTTAGGCATTTCCCTATTTCAGCACACATGATATTAATTGATGTCTGATTAACAGGGTTTTGCTGAACTGATGGATGTTAAAATCACCAACAATTATTAAACAATCGTAATCAATGTATATGAGAGATAGAAGTTCATTCAGGTCCGTAAATAAATTTTCCACATATGTTGGACTTTTGTATAAAGTTAGGATTAAGGTTCGTTTGTGGCCTTTTACCTTGATTGCAAGATACTCAAAAGACATAAACTGACCCAAAGAGATTTTGCTGCAGTTCATGGTATCCTTAAATATTGAAGCCACGCCTCTTCCTTTTTTGTGTTTTCTATTTTCACTTAAAAAGTTATAAGTGGGAGGCGTTGATTCAATTAGTACGATTGCTTTATTATTGTCAATCAGCCATGTTTCTGTCAGAAATAAAACATCAATATTATGCTCAATGATGAAATCATTGATTAATAAAGCTTTAGCACAGAGAGACCTGGTATTTAAAAGAGCCAGTTTAAGTGACCTAGAGACTGGGATTACTTCGATCTTAGGTTCCTTGAGGCAAGTGATCATTCTGAGATTAGAATGAAGACAGCCGTTTTTTGTGTTTCTGTTTTTTATATCTTGTCTTGAAGTGATCCGGACAGGTATTGTCCTGTTATTCAGTGCCAGGGGACCAGACGCATTCTGGGGGAAAACTGGTAAAGATAATATCTGGTCCCCGGTCTCAGACCTCAGAAACTGTATCCTCAGCTATGTGGCGATCCTGTTGATCCAT
>CAEGAF010037773.1:0-13174 GCA_903067075.1 Micropoecilia bifurca | reverse complement strand
AAGGTGACCTTTTTTTAGAGGTTACATATCTGCATTCAAACGTTAATAAATTTTCCATGTTAAAGGTAGAGGGATTTTGAGGGTTGGGAAGGCAGTGAATCTCAGCTGAATTTTCTAAAACATTCAAATCTTTTCAGTTATGAGGTAATACTAATGAGGTGACTTGTTGCTTGAATGCTCGTTTTCAAATAATATGTACAACAATATATACAACAAGTGCATATGACAATACTTCAGGAAAAGAGCTGTTTACTGCTGAAAAGCATGGTAATAGTGAGGTAGGGAGCTGGAATTGCTTACAGCAGGACTATATGACTGAGGTAGCTGGCTGTGGTTAAAAACTCCTGAGCCTTGTGGTGCGTGGGACTGGGGGGGCTGGAAGAAAGTGAAAGGCCCTGGTGCTTGGGAGGAGAACCCTGATGAAGAAGATGGAGAGGAAGTGGGGGAGGAGGATGGTGGATAGCCCATCACTAACCCCATGTGAGGGTTATAAGGTGGCAGGCTGAAAGGCAAAAAGCTAAGCAGCGACCCAAGGTCCACGTTAGTGTTGCATGACAAATCATTAGAGATAGCAGGGGTCCTAGGTACTGCATGCGTGTCCCCACCGACATCCGGCCCGTCACCCAAAATTTGCTTCTGGGGTGAAGCAGAAATGGAGGAATTCATCGCGCTTAGTTGAGGTGAAGGGTTACTCTGAAAGTCCAGCAGGAAGCTCTCCATGTCAGAGCGTGGATATGAGGAAGGCCCGTACTGATATTGTGACATGTTACCATAGGGTTGCTGCTGTGACGCTGCTGGTGGCTGAAGACCATGGCGAAGTGAGTGGGAAGAATGTGTAGTTAGATGATGTCCTACACCCATGCTTGAGGACAAGGACCCTTGGACGAGTCCATGAGGATGCCCCATAGCAGGGATTAGATTTGTCAAGGTGTAGGAAGTGCTCATTTCCCTGGTAAAAGCTTCAGAGGTATCCTTAGTGGCAGAACTTATCGTAGAAGACTCTGGACTGGGCTCTTCTTTGACTGGACAGGGGTTGGTTGAGGTCTGAGGAGCTACATGAGAGCTGGGAGTAGATGGTGGCATCAAACCAGACTCCTGTGCGTGGCTCTTTTTCAAATGGCGGGTCAGGTGGTCTCTGCGGCCAAATCGTTGTGCGCAGCACGGGCAAAGGAAGTCACGGCGACCAGTATGCACCACAGCGTGACGGCGTACATCCTTGCGGGTATAAAACCGCCGGTCGCATCGTTCACATGAGTACTTCCTCTCTCTCAATGGCACATTAGGGCTTCCCTCTGTTGAGAGAGGCGTGTCGCTATGTTCACCCAGGTTCTCCAACATAGCTGCAGACTCCTTCATGCATTGCTGGCCCGAAGTAGTGCTGTGGAAGGCAACCAGGTGGCGTTTGTAACCCAACTGAGTGTTGTACTGTTTTCCACAGTCCTGGCATTGGAAAAGCTGCCTACTGGCTGGGAGGTCCTCATAAACATGCCCTTTGAGATTATCCTGGTGAAACATGGTCTAATTACATGGAAATTGGTGGCTCTGCAGCTGCGCAGGACACTGACCAAGAGCCTAAGCAGATACAAACAAGAGTCATGAGGAGAAATAACCATTAGTCACTGGCATTGTGGTTATTCTCTTAACTCCAGAATGAATAAGTATTGGTAGGAACCATTTTTTTAAAGTTTGCTGTTCTTCTGCAGGAATGCAAAACGATCTGATTACCGTTAGTGGGGAAAGTCCAGAATTTCAATTGTGCTAAAGAAGATGCCATAGCAACCCCAAAAGGGCTGCGGTCATGAGGTGTTTTCAGAGGCTGGCTCAGTCTAGTGTTTTGAGAAGGACAGTTTTACCTGCCTCCAGCCTATTTTAGGACTGAAAAGAGATAAAAACAGACAGTGCCAGCTGCCAAATCACCTGGGTAGTCCACCGTCATTACAAACCTGAAAAGAACACAAAAAGACAAACAATGTCACTAAATGTTAAAATCACCAGTAAATCATGCGACAAAAGATAAAACAAGTAGAAATGTGAACCACTACAGAATCATGGAACCAGTAGAATCAGTTAACTTAATTTGCAGACGCACATGCAATATATATATATATATATATATATATATATATATATATACACACACACACATTTATACACACATTACAACCATTATTCCAGTTAATCCAGATGAACCAATATATCGCCCAGTACTACTTCAAAGGACTTCATTCCACAACCTTCCTCCCCCAAATACATCTCGTCTCTTTCAAAACTTCAAGTGATGAACAAGCTGCGAACGATCAAGATGCTAAAGGCTGCAGGTTCAAGCAAAACTGCAAGAGCCCCGGGGTCCTGAGGTGGTGCACCAGTCAACTGTCTGACATCATGGGGTTTATGTTCAACCTTAGCCTGAAGCTGGGGAAAGTACCAAAACTGTGGAAAACTTCTTGTGTGGTACTGGTACAAAAGTCCAAGCTTCCAGAGGACCTCAGCTGCCAAAGACTGGTTGCATCTAATGAAGGACCCTCTCAAAGTTGGTCCTCAATAGTCTACGCTTCCTGTTAACGGTTTTTTTTTTTTGATCCACCGCAGTTTGTCTACAGTCTAGCATTGGGGTGGATGACGCCATCATCTATGTGCTGCACTGAAGACTTTCTCTGACTCTAGCAGCATCAGCCATCTTCAGTGGTGTTGTCTGTTGAAGCAACAGCTTATCTACAGCTGAGACGAAGTGGTCAGATAAGCTCATCTGGAAAGCCAGCTCCCTTGACCTTGAATGCTCCCTTGACCTAGTGCAGGTGGTGGAGACAGAAGGACTAAAATACCATCACCAGGGTCTCCCACAGTGTATTATAAGCCTTACATGCCACCAGGTTTTATTTGTCCCCCCCACCAGAGTAAAAGTCATTTGTTTAATTTAAATAGGGTTTTTAATATACAGCAGTAACAGTGACAGGAAAGACAGATTAAGCTACAGGTTGATAGTTGATGCACTGAACTGGGCACGAGGCCATGCGTACCAATTGTGCTGCCCCGACCGTTTGCCATTATTTCTAAATTATAAAGCTTGCTTAAGTGCACCTCAAAATCTTTTTAACTTTTAATATTTTTTAACAAGAAAGCACAATTGGCCGCTGGTGGACATCCCTAACGCCATTACCACTGGGAAACTGATGGATAATGTCTCCCACCCAGTGCATGTAGCTGTTGCTGAACTCGAGCCCTCCGTCAGTAACAGACTGCTGCATTCTAAATGCACAGAGCAGCGTTTTATCAGATTGTTCCTCTCAGCAGCTGTTTAGTATTTACATACACATGGTGGTATTTGTACAATCTGCTCCTTCAATCCCAGATGAGGCCTCCCTTTTTAAGGCCACCACTTCATGAGAAGATGTGACTGAATCTTTGTTGAGAGAGCTTGCCACTTTGTCAGATGTTTGACTGCTTTACATAGTTTTGTCTTATTGTGGGCAGAATTTGACTTAGGGGCTCCTCTTGCTGCTAAAAACATCAGCACCTCTGACAGCTTCTGTGTTCGATTTATTGAAATCTGAGAGAGGAGTAGTTTAATTGATCAATCTAAAAATCAATCAATTGTAATTGTAGCTTACTAATTTGTATTTGTGAACAAACAGAGCTCAAACTCAAAGATTAAACTCACAGCATCAGATTATAGTAACAAAACTAACTATGAAGATTGTTCTTTGAAATTTTACAAAGTAAAAGTCTGCTCCTTAAAATATTAATTTAAATGCTAAACGATGTAAAATCTTTTAATTTATGTCTGCCGGAACCATAAAATCAAATTTAGCAGCATTGATCATCCCAATAAACAAATGTTACATTTATAAATCTGTAATCTGTGCTAAAATATTAGCATTCATGGGGCTCATGAATCCCTGGGGGGCTTGATGGAGCTGCTGACTTAATTTGGATTAAACAGAAGTGCAAATATTTGATATTCATTTAAATAGCATTTTTTGATTGGTTGTTTTTAAGACTCTATAGTCGTGGGTTTAAATAGCATTTCAATGCCAATGTCTTCAGTAATATTTTTACATTTCCAGCCAACTTAACATCTTTTAATACAAAAACACGATGGGTCACTGGTGAAGCACCTTGGCACCTTGACTTAGGAGCTTAGGAGGTTTTCTGGGGGAAGCCATGGGCTGTGGTGTCAAATGTTTCTAATATAACAATCTTGCTGACTGAACCTATTTAAGTTTTCTGTCTAAATGAACTATCAAGTTAGACAACAAATTGTTGTCTGAACAGCAAACAAGTTCCTTTATTCTTGTAAATACAGCGTGCAACTGTCATTTTACTAGTAACTTAAGCTAACCTGAATACTTACAAGCCGCCTCCTCAAAGACCCACATAACTTATTGCCTTTCAACTACTTTGGAAAGTTTTTTTTAACAACATCTTTATCCTTCTCCCTCTTCCAATTTCTGCCCCTGAGAGTTTTCTGCCTCTCCATCTTTGGCTTCCTGTCATCAGATGACAACATAATCCAATTAAAGAAAACCTCCTACTCAAAAACGCACCTAGCGAGGCCTGAGAGGGGCACAAGGTGGAGCGCCTTCAGTTTGTGTGTGATGACATGAGGCGAGGTGAAGGAGCGAAAGGGGACATAATAATAATAATCATATTACTTACACAAACAGCTGTTGAATACAGTAAGTCTATTTAACAGCCCCCTCCAGTTCAGCGCCCCCAAGTGTCGCATGTAGTGCATATCCACTTGTGCACCACAGATCCTCACCTGTGAACTGTTTGCCTATAATCTGTGTGTGTGTGTGTGTGTGTGTGTGTGTGTGTGTGTGTGTGTGTGTGTGTGTGTGTGTGTGTGCGCATATCAGGTTAGTGAATTCTTGAGTTCCTGATGGACCTCTGCGTCTTTCATTAAGTGCTTCACTGACATCTTTAGTTTCTGAGTCATGGGGAAAGCAAAATGATTGTAAAAGATCTGAGAAAATGGTAATTGAACTATGTAATATCAGGGTTTCCCCGAGAAAACTTGTTAAGCCCAGTGGCTTATATGTTACGGGTTTTCTCGTAACATACAGTTACCCAGTAATATTTTTGCATTTCCTGTCTACTTTACATCTTGTAATACAAAAGCACGGTGGACCGCCTGGGCACCGGATTTACCAAGATTTCTGGGGGAAACCCTGAACCTGATGCTATGAGTTTAATCTTTGAGGCTGAGGTCTGTTTGTTCATAAATTCATCTCAGTCAACTACAATTATCACCGATTTCTTTTAAGACTGGCCAATTAAACTAGCCTCCCTCTCCCAGAATTTGCCATATCCATGGTGAAAAGCTATTACTGGTGCTGTTGTTCTGAGGAGCAGAAGGGGCCCCTAAGGCAAATTCTGCTCGAGGCCTCATCCAAGCTTGGACTGGCCCTGCTTCATGAGCTAAATTTGCTGCAATGCGCATCTCTCTGAGGGTATCAAGTCTTCCCCACATTGAACCAAACTGAAGCAATTTAACGACACCTGGTGGTGCTTTGATTTAGTAGACGATTAGTGTGTCAGTCAGTTTACAACATGCCCTCTAAAATTTGGCCTAATTTCTTCAGGGTATTCAAATTTTTTGAATTCCTGTTTTCGTGGGTTTTATGAGCTGGGAACCCACATTATGTAACAATAAACAAACAAATACTTGAAATCGTTTAAACTGTGGGCCCTGAATCTATAACCAAGAAGGCTCAACTTTTTGAATGGAATTTTGGGAATTTAACAACTTTTGAATTATATTCTTTTTTTTTTTGGAAAGGGCCTGGTAAGAACGGTTACATTTAGACCTGTCGGTGTCAACTTGTGTGGATTGGACCAAAATCCCCAGGACATTTAAACTTTTGATTAGGGTCTTTGGAGAAGTTCCTGCGGTCGTTATAATTTAAAAAAAAAAAAGTAAACAGTTGTTTGACAGAGTGAAAATTGCGTTTTTGTGTTATTCATGTCAAAAAACAAAAACAAATAAATAAATCAACAAGTCCACCTGAGTATGTACACTTATGAGCACAACTGTGAGTGACGTAGTAATATTAGCAAAGTTTTCAGAAGTCAAAGTAAGACTATTCAAACTGATGCGCTCGTAGACTCTTGGCCGAACCGATGGCTGTGAAGCTCAGTCCCCAGGCTAAATTTCACAGCTAACCTGCTTGCGGAAACTAACTTTGCACAAACGTATTTCCACCTCGGTTGTCTAGAGGTAAACACCCCAGGTTTCTCTCAGGGTCTTTCCAAAGAACAACTAGCGTATCTTTGACAAACGGAAGACCTTTGTCCAGAGCAGGAGGATTATTCATAAACAAAAGATGAACGCTTGAAAACTTCTTTCTGTCGAAGGTTGTTGTGACTTCAATTATCCAGTTTTCTTGCAGGAAACAGACCAGACGAAACAGCTTTGGTTCTTTAGGCAGACGAAAACACGACCGTACTCACCGGATGCATGTCTTTCCAGCTTTCGGCCCAGCTTTCGTTCTGCGCTTCACGACGACATAATGGGAGAAGTTTGAAAGCAGTTTGTTTGAGTTTGGGCCTGGACTGAGGGGCACCGCGCTGGAACCCAGGCATTCTGGGAGAGTGACGTAACAACGGGGAGGGCAGACATTAAAACAAGAGAGAATATTCAGCTGCTCCAATTTGGTCTTTCTTCTTTTGTAAAGGACAGAGTACAACAAGTATACAAAGAGCAGCATGCGAGATTATAGTAGTCACAACGTGAGCCGGCGGTTATTACAGCATCATGTGCAAAATTAAATGTAAAAAATACACTCATTATACGTTTTTAATTGCCTTACAGCTTTTTAATCGAGAAAGTAACTGAAAGTAATTAAATAAATAAAAATTTAAAAGCCACAAACAAGGGATTTTTCTATTGAATTTACACTTGTGAATAAAAAAAAAACTTTGCTAAAAATATAATCAATTAGTTTAAAATATATATATTTTCTTGAATAGTTGTTAAAACTAAGGACAATGCTATCCCAACATAAAACAAACACCTTATATATACTATCATTATAAACTGACAGACCTTCAGGGTGATAATCACATAATAAAAATTTTGTATTAATATCTTTTTTTGAATTTTAACATATTAGCTGGATAGTATTTGTGTTTAATTTTGTAAGAGTCCTATCGTATAGGGAATATTCACACTATCCAGGATATTTACACTCTATATATATGTATTATGCCACAAGTATGAATAACATATAGGGAAATGTGTTTCTGAAAGAGGCCAAGAATTTCTTGAATTTGAGAGATGCCCCTAAATATCTTCCCATGCGTGTAGAATTTTACGGGGATTTTTTTCCCCTTGCAATAAATTTGTAAATACACCCTGGCCTATTTTGGACATAGTCACAGAGATGACAAATGTTAACTCAAAATTACAATTACCTTGTTTGTGTAAGGCTGAGATAGGACTGCTCATGAAAACGGCCCTTTATAATCAGACTAACACAAAAAAGATAGTCAAAGCTGTCAGATGACTTTATTGCCCTGTAAAAAATAACTCAAAATAGTTTTTAATGCGTCCTTTAGTTATTTTCTTCTTTTACTTTTCTATTACTATTACTTATGCACAGTAATTTCTAGAGGCTCCAGAGAGTTCGGCTTGTCTGCTGATCTTTACGATCAGTGGAAGAGACGGTTTGAACTTCCTCGCTTTCCCCTCATTTTTGGTCCCTCTTCAGGTCCACAGCACCTCTATTTTGTGGATCTAGTTGAAGTATAATTTGAGCTTTTGTGATATGAATCAGCTATCCCAAGTTGTAAAACACTTTGTTGACATTGCTATTACTTTAAGTATAAAGAAATTGTTTGAACTAGAAATGAAACAAAATATTCTTGGTAAAATGTTATCATTGGCCAACTCTTACAGTACTTCATCATACCTTGTTGCAGAAATGTGACTAAAAGTTCAAGCACACAGTTCCTCTTTAATTGACTGAAAGTATATTTACTGTCTACAGAGGAGAAGAAATGTATACTAGCTTACCAAATGACTCAAAGAGAAGAGCTGATGCTTCATTTGTGGTCAGCAGAGCTCTGTGGTGGAACATCTTTGTATGTAGCGGCATAAAATGATGTAAAGTTATTCATAGCCGAAACCAAATATATTGTTGTACAGCAACGTGAAAATGCTGAAGACACTATTTGCGTAGTTACAATAAACGAGCACTAGACACCGAGTGACTGATGACTCATATTTTTATTGCATATTATTTTTGTGTTTATAATTGGTTAATATCCTGAGTGGCAGGTCAGTTACTTTGCTTTGGTGCTGAATAATTTTTTGCTAAAATATATATATTTATTTACATCCTCTGGGTATGCTGGAATCCTGCCATTGCATTAAAAAAAACTAAATTAATTTTGGTAATTTAAATAATTTGAAATTGACATAAGTAATCAAAAACAAATAGTAAGGAAATAAAAATACAGTGATCATTAAAAAGATTATATTACTTAAAATGGCCTTGAGAGAAAGGATTGTAACCTCACTTCTTATTTTCTGGTTCAACTTTTTAAAGCACTCAGCACAGACGTATGAAAGCCCATTTCCACAACCCTGATGAAAAAAGTAAACGTGTACCTTTAATTATGACTTTGCTATCTCATATTTATATCTCATTATTGAGAGATAGCAAAGTCATAACTATGAGACAGCAGGTCGCAATTTTGAGATCGGATCTCGTTATTATGGAATCATAATTCTGACATATTATCTCAATAATCTTTGCTTGTACCATCCAATTAATAGAAATGACCTAATTTCGTTAATTATCTACACGCCCTAGAATTAATTTATCAAAAATGTATACGTTTCCTCTCTAAATGTTGCGATGAAATTCTCATTTAAATCTGTAACGTCTTAAAGTTACTAAATTGCAAAACAGTATTTTATAGAATAAGCAGACTCCATTGCTTTGTTGTCACAAAGTGCAACAGCATAAACAGCAGCCTACTTCCTGGAGGGGGGTAGGTTTTGTTGCATTCCTGCGGAGGATTTGACCTCTGAACTTAGCTTGTCCTGCAACAGTACGGCTGCTAGCACAGTAACTCTGCCTCGACAGGAAGATGTGTTTGTAGTGTTGGTTTGAACTCGGCAGCAGACACACCAGCTACCACTGCACAATAGCGATACCTTTGCGTCGAAAAGAACCTATTGTTCGACTAAACTTAGCCCGCTGCTGAACAGTTCAGTCGCGATTGCTTTTAGGTTGCTTAGTAGCCACCCAGCATAGGCGAGCGCTAAAGAAATGAAGGACAAGCAAAAGAGAAAGAAGGAGCGGACCTGGGCTGAAGCAGCTCGAATGGTAAGAAATAAGACTTAATTTGCATGTAAACCGTGAATGTTTTAGAAGAGAAGCGATTTTAATCCAGACACGTTGCTGCCTGTGGACATTCCACTCACGACCACATCCTAGCTTCTGGTGTTTAGTTAGCCAACTATTAGCAGCTAGCAGCTTAATCATATTAATGCGAGAATTAATCTCGCCAACAAATACTTTGGGCTTAGCACGAACGCTACTCTGCTTTTGCGATTGTTGTTTGCGTAAAACGTGTCTTGTGTAGTAATGTGTTAAAATGCGACGTAGTGAAACCCCTGAAGCCTGGTAACAAAATAGCCGCTTCTGATTCAGGTCTTTGTTTGCTAGGCTGCAAGTTAGCTAGCTGGTTAGCCAGTAGCTCGACGCTTTTGAGCATCTGAACAGCCTCAATGCGCAAATATAGCACGAACTGGCACACAACGCGACTCAAATACCAAGGTAATTTGTATGCAACACATATTTAGAGGTGTATGTGAAACAAACAAAAAAATGGAAATAACATTTTGATGGCAAAGCTATTTTACCATTATCAAGGTTAACGTCTTCAAGTGTCTTGAGAATTTACTCTTGCTGTTAATAGGGCACCAGAGCTGGATTCAATGTAACCTTTGTGTAAAGCAACACTCAATTAAAAAAAGCAAAGCAGTTTGCAGGAAGTGCATAAATGGTTGTAATTGAAGTTTTTCAGTTGCCAGAGACTTAAGTAGAAACACAGTAGATTTGTAGTCAGGTAAAGGCCTGTCTTAGTTTAGTCTGTCTGCAGAATTAATCTTGCTATTGGCTGGATTTTATTTAAAGTAACAGACACATATGTTCTTGTAGGCATTGTTTTCTAAATAGTGGCATGTTTTCAAATACATAGATAAATACAAGTCTTCACTTTATGGTCTTCAATTTATTCTTTGATTACAAATAAGGGCGCAGTTTTCTGGTCGATTGCCAATGACCGATCTTTAAAAAGTCGATTATGATTTTGACCGTTGGCAATCGAAACGTCCTAAATTTGCTAAAAGTCGGGTGACTACTGCTGACTGCAAATGTGCAGACATGACCTGGTGGGTGGGTCGGTCAAACTTCTCTCACGTGAGAGCAGAAGAGGACAGTGGTTAATTTTTAGATATTTGCTGAGGTAGATGAGATCAGAATCACATGCAAGTATCAGCTGATTACTGATCTCCCAAAATTAAGGAAATCGGCACAGTTGCCGGAGACATAAGTACAAATACAGTGGATTTGTAGTCGGGTTAAGGCCCAACCAGTCACTTTCTGTGTTTTGGGGACTGAGCAGATATTAATATCATATTGGTACATGTCTAACACCAACCCAAGCGCAGCCTCTCACCTGGCAACCCAAGTGAATTTCCACCCACATCATTACAAGAGATGCAGAGTTTGTTCTGACATGGATTTATACTGCATAGTGCCTGACGAGAAAGGAAAATGTTTTGTTTTTGCCTGCAATACAGAGCATTTGTGCATGCATTTTGTCCCACTCACAGAGAACAGAGCTGTGTGGCTTCATTGTATTTTTGCTTGTAATGTTTCTACGATATTGCCATAGAAAGTTGTAGTTTGCGCAGTTCAGTTTAGGAAGGAGTCCTTTGCAAACTACCTTTGAGGATTTGCTAAAATACTTGGACCTACTGTTCATAACAAGTCCACAAATTATGGTGATGAGAGCACATCATATCTTATTTTGTGCTTTGTATTGTTGTTTGGCATGAATTTGTCACTTAGCACAAGCTAACGCTGAATGATGGCCTCTGCTAGTCCCATGTCTCATGTAACATTACCCACAATATCTGTGCATTTACCAGGTGATGACCTACATTGAGAAGATGGAAACATGTGGAAACATGATGGATGCTCGGATATTGCCTGAGTTTTTTTTTTTTTACATGTTTAGAGAAGCGCTTCTCCTCTAACCTCAAACATATATTTTAAATAAATATAGCAGAAACAGTCTTATTGCTAAATGATTACGCTGATGTCAGCTGCTGGATGTCATGGCACACTGCCCTGAAGCAGAATCCCCAGAGTTTGATTAACAACATAAATGTGTGTCAGATACGCTGTGTTTAATCCTTCAGTGGTTGTGCTTGAAGGTTTGTTCAGGATTCTGCTCTTCTTCTGCTTCAGCATCAAAAATATGCGTTTGTGCCAATGTTCATCTATTTGTAGCCATTTTCACACGTCTGAGGTACCGATCTAAACGTCGAGTTAGATCGGCACCAACGAGTGCGAGACCAACAGTAACTTATTTATATGTCGTGACGTAGCCCTAAAACGGCGCGTTCCTAAAAGAGCTCAAGACAGGCAGAACTGATCAGGTGAAATCTTGAGGAAGAGGAGAAATATGTTTTCTCCAATGTAAATCATTTGTGTTGCAGTATTTTGAGAAACCAGTACAAGGTTTCTTCCAGAGGACTTGCTAAGTGCTTTGGTGAAGGCATATGGGATATGGCATTATTTCACGTTAAAAAAATCTTGAGATGCACATGCAAGCATCATAAGTTAGAAACTGGGGGTGCACTAATTGCAGTTTTCTGGCTGATAGCAGATTACCGATCTTTTAAAAAGTCTAACCTGCCGATTCCGATTTTTTTTTTCCGATACCAAATTTTTTTGTCTGAAATGATGCTCAATTTAACAAAAATATTCAACAACTATTGTTTAATGTAAACATGCAGACATGACCTGGTGAGCTGGTTTGTCAGTCAAAGCTTTCTCTTGGGAAAGTAGAGGACTGTGGTTGATTTTTAGACCTTTGCTGAGGTAGATAAGAACGGTGGATAAGATCCACATCACATGTAAAAATCGGTCAACCGATCACCGATCTCCCAAAATCAAGGAAATCGGCACCGATAAATAGGGTGGCCGATAAATCGGTCCAGAAACATCTGTTTATTATCTGCAAACCCATATTTTAGTTTGGCTTGGTTAGATAGGTTTTGCATGATAAACCATTTTGCATTCTCTGTACCCTATATAAGAAGCTTTATACTTGAGTAATTTTATATGATTGTTCTATTAGAAAAGCAGGATTTTTTAAATTTTTATATATTTTAAGCAAACTCTACATTTTTATCACAAAATGACTAAAAAAAACAGTGTAAGCAAGTCTAATGAACAAACCCATAATTCACAATTATTATATAAATAAACTGCCAGTATTCTGCATTCTTCTCCTCACCACTTTCTGACTGCTGTCTGTTCCACTTTCTGTTCTCACTTTATGCTATGATCCCATATCCTCACACATGATTGGCCACAAGGCTGCCATGCTAATCCAAACAAAGTTCTGCCCTGAGCCGAGTCAGAGAGTGAGAGCTGAGCAGCTAAAGGGAGGAAAAAATGCGGAGCAGTCCGTCTCAAAGTCCCGAGTCGAAATGGTCCCGATTGACCCATCACTACTCCGTAATACGTTTGCAACCTGAAGTACTAACTAGTTAATTTTAAGGTGTTCATCATTATGTCAGTACTTCTCAAGATCTATTTACTGTACTGAACAATAAAGAAGGATTTCTTTATTGTTTATTGTTTTTATTAGAGGTGTGCCGATCGATCGGTCACCGATCATAATCGGCCGATTTCCGTGAAATCGGGGATGATCGGGATCGGCCGATCATTGGCTCTGTTACCGATACCGATCACCTGCATCTCATTTCCCAGCCTGTCTGTCCAGCTGGTCTCCTCTTTCCTTCAATCTGGCAAACGCGCAGCAACAAATGCTAAGCGATGCGTAACTATAACGCACTGAGTGAATGAGGAGGTTTGCGTGTTGCGGCGGAAAATTGAAGCAGGTCAAAATGCATCAACAC